>JAKUCM010003497.1:0-19434 GCA_023374145.1 Lepidium sativum
TATATGAATATGTAAAGGAACATAGTTAAAGGATTATTATTATGGATAACATAGAAGTGGAAATTAGGCAATAATTAGCCACGTGGAGGAAACAGAATGAAGGGTATTAGGCAACGCCACATGATGGGAGGAAGAAGATAGGTGAGTGAGTGAGGGACATTGAGTGGGGGTAAGTGAATTTCAGACACATTAGATTGAAATATTAAATGCAAAAAGAGAAAAAGTGAGAGAATTGAAATTGAAAGTGGGTCTATAAATGAGAAGAGGACCCCATTGATAATGATCTTCATCTAAATGAGATCCTATGTTGATACTCCATTTTCGAAATTTTGAATGCTTTACGCAACCTTAAACCCTACCATTCTCTGATCTCTTCTTCTACAAGTACTCTCTCTTTTTTTGTCTCTTCATTCTTCTATATGCTTTTTAATGTATTTTATTGATTTTGGGTAGAGAAAATATTTGATTACTAGTTACCATTTGTTGCAGTTTTAGGCAAAAACTATATCATTACCAAACATAAATTGATTGATTAGCTTTTGTTTACTTTCTACGTTGATTTTATTGGGAATTCATTGTTAATAATTATCTTATAATATAATCATGTAACTATTTTTGGATAAAAGTATAAAACAGCTAGTTTTTTTTTTTGTTTTGTTCTATCTTTAACCTTACATGCTTGATTAACAATATGTGTGACACATTTAAAATTAAATTATATGTTCTTACATGTAGTTTCATTTTCATTAATTAATACCGTCGTATTTACAATGAAATCGAATCATACAACACAAGATTAGCTAATAAAATACGTAAATAAGATTAAGTGACCAGCTTATGTATAAAATAAGTTATCCATAATTTTAATAAATGTAAAATATAGAACTATACAATGATTTTTTTTTCTAACAAGAAATTATAGATTTTATTGATACCTTGCGGAGACAGCGTATATACGTCTACCTATCAAAGTAATAATGACAAAATCTATAAAGTTTTGAACACATTTTGAGAGAGAGAGAACCCAATTCATATTAAAATTTCCTTCTTACTAAATTAAAATTTTAGAATTGAATTTTAATACAGAAAATAACAACTATAACATTTACCCACATATAAAAATACATTTTTCAATAGACGCTAGTTGGGTGATAACATTCCATCTAACATCCAAAAGATTAATGAGAGTCTAAACAATTTTAGTTGGTTGAAACGATTTTTAAATGAATAACTTTTATACATATAAGATAAAAATAAACAGTCAACAAAGTTACATGACTTAATTTTATAATTATAAAAGTTAAAATTTCATTTTAAATTCTATAATAAATAATTTAATATTGTTTAGACATAAACTTATCGTTAATATATATTAATTTTATATAAAATTTAGACTGATCACCATTTGAATCATTTAATTACCATTAAAATCGTTCTTAAAATTTCTGTTCGCTTAATTCATCTGATTTTTCTAATCAAAACAGTTTAGATCTGTTTAACCGATAGACTATATCAAAATGGTCAATTCTTGTCCGTCTTAGGGCACAACACATACCATTCCTCCGGATCAGATAAAGCTATGAATAGTAGAATTAACTTAATGCTTAGTAAAGTGAACATAATTTGTGGTAATCTGTATGAAATTTACAATTTTTTCAGTGTACTTAGATTTAAGTCTGACACACGAGTTCAGGGTGGAGGTATTTAAAAAAGAGGGGTGTCATGTGACACCCATGATTTTGTAAAAAATTGTTTATATATATTAATTTTTTAATCATTGACCTTTTTCTAAAATTGTTTATATATATTAGGTCCATATAAATTTATTTAACCTAATTGATCAATTGTTAAAAAACAATTCTTAGTCGTCGAACTTCTTCTTTTTCCTATCTTTGTTGGCGATCAATCAACAAATTTAGAACTTAAATTTGACTTTATTAAATTGCACACCTTTGTCAAAGCTAAGAATTGGTTCAATTATTGAAGAGTTCAAAGAAACAAAAAGAATATTACAAAGGTATAGTTTGTTTTAATATTATTTCTGGTTTTCTGTATTTGTTAATTGATGATTTATTCAATTGATAGTATTCCATGATTGGTTAAATCAGAGTTGCAGGAAGACAAAAGAGTTATGATAATTGTTACTTTCAGTATAAGGTGAAAGTGGAGTCATGTGTATAGCCGTAAGAACAAAGAAATTTTTTTAAAAAATATAAACAATTGATGATTCTATTGAAACATATTAAATTAATTAAAATGTCAATGTGTCTTAAACTATTGTTTTGTTTAGGATCGGTTATTGTTATAACTTATAAGTTATACATATCTATTAACAATTTTTTATGTGTAGGTAATTGAATAAGATGGAACAATTTTTGAAAAGAAAATCTCCCCCAAGCAACATTGATTTGGATGATTTACCATCAGATCCAACAAAGAGAAAAAGCATTCTAAGTTATCATCTTGATCAAAAAGATGAGGTGCGGCGTAGATATTTGATGAAAGGACCTTGTCAACCTCGTGGTCATAATTTCAAATAAACATCAATAGGAGGTGTGTTACGGTGTTTTAATCCACAGTGGTTTGATCAATATGCTGATTGGTTAGAGTACAATGTGGAAAAAGATAAAGCTTTTTGCTTGTGTTGTTACCTGTTCAGAGATCAAACTGGAAAACAAGGTGGAAGTGATGCTTTTGTTATTCTAGTTGGAATAAGACCTATGGGTTCACTAAGCATGTAGGGGATCATACTCGTTGGAATTCACATTACAAGACTTTATTGCGACTTGATGAGTTGTTTTCATCAATCATTGAAGTTCTTGAATATATCCAGGATGAAGGCACATACACCACCAAAAGAAGGCAAGCATATGGTCTTCTCCAATATTTCCACACTTTTGATTTTGTTTTTTTATCTACAATTAATGATGATTATTCTGGGACTCACTGACAACTTATCAAAAGCTTTACAAAGACGAGACCAAGATATCCTGAATGCTATTTCATTGGTAGAATCTAGTAAGAGATAGTTGCATAAGCTTAGAAATGATGGATGAGATGATTTTCTTGCTAAAGTTTTGTCTTTCAGTGAGCAAAACAAGACTGAAATTCTTAATATGGATGAGGAATTTGTTGATTCGAGAAGACCAAGGAAAAAGACCAACATAACCAACTTGCATCATTACAAAGGTGGACTGTTTTTACACTGTCTTAGATATGCAACTTCAAGAGTTTAATGATCGTTTTAATGAGGTAAATTCAGAACTACTTGTTTGTATGGCAGACTTAAATCCGGCAGATTCTTTCCAACAGTTTGATAAGTCAAAGTTGATGAGATTAACTCAGTTTTATCATGATGACTTTAGTTCTGTAGAGTGCAAATCTCTTGATCAACATCTTGATATCTATCTTGATAATGTGAAACAAGACAAAAGATTTGTTAGTCTCAAAAGTCTTGGTGATCTTGCTCGTGTTACGGTGGAGACAAAAAAACATGTATCTCATCTTTTGGTTTATCGCCTTTTAAAGCTAGTTCTAATTCTACCAGTTTCGACAGCAACCGTCGAAAGATGCTTCTCTGCAATGAATATTGTGAAGACTTATTTGCGTAATCGTATTGGTGATACATTTTTTAGTGATTGTCTAGTTTATTTTATTGAAAACAGATACTTGACAGTGTGACAAATGAAATAGTGATACACAATTTCTAAAATATGAGTGAGCGTAGGATATGTCTTTAATATAATTATTTGTATTGACCTTTATTTTTTTAAGGTTAAATTTATTTACTTTTTTGAAAGAAAAAATATTTTGACATCCATAAATCAAAATTCTGACTCCGCCGCTACACGAGTTCGTGTATGAATCTGCACTAGACATAAAGTGTGCTAAACTATATATATATTAATTTTCGTCGAAAGGTAAGAAAAGAGAAAAAAAAAGGGAAAAATCCCGGCGAAGGAAGAAATACTGTCGGCTAGAAGGAACTAGTTATGTTGGGTCCCAAAGTTGAAAATATTGGATAAGCCTCACCGTTTATCAGAATTTTATAGAAATGACCACCTCCTCCTCGCCACGTCACATTCTTCCTTCTTCTTATCCACCTTCAACGGCTCATACTTCTCCACGTGTACACCTTCCATGGCTCTATCTTCCGCGAGCCTAGACCAAGATTAAAGATAATATTGTTTTACAAGGCAAGTTTGCATATATAGTCCCTAGACTTCTTGCGTTTCCCTATTTCGCCCGGATACTCTTTTATAGTTATTTCAACTTATGGACATTAATTAATGTCCTACTTTTTTCATCACAACTATATGGAGGAAGACTCAAAATTTATATAATTCGATATCAGATTAATTTAAATATTTTTTTACAAAAATAATTAAATATAAATTGAGATAACTAAGCCAAAGTACGTGGTGTAAAAAGTGAAAAAGAAAAGTATGAGTACGAAATTGTAAATAAAGAAAAACGAGGTGAGAATTGCATGGAGAGTGCGTGGATGAGGATAAGGTTAAGCAACAGTTTATCCTGTCACCTTCTCCAAAAAAGTTAACTTATCTTCTTTAAATTTAAAAGATTCATCAATGAGAAAGTAATCACAACGTGATAAATAATAATTTATTATTCTTTGTTATCAAATCCATCAGAGCACACAGACAAGATCAGCATAAAAAGATCTCATCTTCTCTTTCTTTTCCTCTTTGTCTTCTATTTTGTGTTTAAAATTGAAAACGAAAGCTCCAAACTTTCCTCCAAGTTGTGTTGATTTCAAATGTCTATTGCTATGAACAGAGTTGAATCTTATATGTTTAATCTTTCCGGTGATACTTCGGACCAATCTTCGTCTGATTCTTTCTGTTCTCCTTCTTCTTCGTCTTCTTCAATTGGGATGAATAGTGACAACTCGTCGGAAAATGGTGGAGATGAAGCCGGAGAAAATGAAGTTGAGTTTCCGTACAAAGGCCCTCTTGATATGATGGAATCTCTTGAACAAGTTTTACCTGTTAGGTAAGAAATCGATCTTAAAGTTTCTAACTTTAGTGCTTTTTGTTAGATGTTTGAGAAAAGTTTCGAATGTTGGAAACTGTGAATCTTCATTTAAGTCTGATTTTGTTTTTAATTTGTGTAGGAAAGGGATATCAAAGTATTACAATGGAAAGTCGAAGTCTTTCACGAATTTAGGAGAAGAAGCAGCAAAAATGTTGGCTTCTTCAACATCAATGAAAGACTTAGCCAAACCAGAGAATCCGTACAGTCGTCGTCGTCGGAATCTTCTCTGTCATAAGATTTGGGAAAACAGTAAAACAACTCCACGTGGCCGAATAACGAAGAAACCTCTCATGAGTTCTAGCAGAAGTGCTTTAACGCTTGCCATGGCGGTTGCAGCTGGTGTGATGACCGGAGAAGGAGATTCGTCGTCGTCGGAATCAAGTCCAACGTCTTCAGGATCTCCACCGAGGCAGAGACATAGTCTGATGATGATGCGTCCTCCATTGTATCCTAGGAGTCGAGGGTCTTTTGGTAATTTTCCGAATTCGTCTAGGTCGGGTTTTTGTGCCTGGAAATCGTAGTCAGTTGCTGATATGAGGTGTTTTCCGGCGACGGCTAGTGGTATTGAGTTTAATGAGTCTTAGGAAATGATAACAATTGTTTTGTTGGAATTTTTTTTATAGTTTTGGAGTAACAACATCCAGAGAGTGTATAGAAGTTGTTTACTTTCGCATTTTATCTTGCATTAACAAAATCTGATTCATTACCTAAACAAAGTTTAGGGATCTATTGATTCTCAAAAAAATCCTAAAATCAAGTTGTAACTGGCTTACGTATAATTGTGGTATAACTCTATCAATGATTTAGGTATAATATTACATTTATAAACAAGTCAAGATTCATAATTCTTGTATAATAAGCTTTATCAACAAACAAACCCGAAAGTGTCAAAAGAGCAGAATATACAAAACCTTCATTGTTCTGTTTAAGCTTCAAAATAGATGGAGCTGGTCACTAGCTGTTTCCACTTCTTTCAGATTTATGGAGTTGAAGAAGTAATGAGTTCGAAACGACGAAGATCGAGCTCAATGCCATTAATCCACCTGAAAGCATATTAATGGTCAGCGAACATGATATATGTAACTGGATCGTGTGGCTATCAAGACAAACTGTTTTGTAACTAGTTAACTAAAATCGGATAAAGCCTGCTTACCGGATAAGGAAGGTGTCATGGCGAAATCGTACTGAGGAAGCAAGACACCTGCAGCTATAGGAATTGAAATTACGTTATACGCAATTGCCCATGCTAGATTCTGATATACTTTTGACATTGTTGCTTGTGCAAGAGTCAGTGCATCCACAACCTATAACGAAAGAGAAAAATAAACACATGAATGATGAGCTTGCTTAACAAAAAAAGAAGAATGGTGAGCTTATATAGCTTTGATTTTGAACTGCTAAACTATCAGGTCCTTTGAATGAGATAAGATCGGTCAGGGGGTGTTTACATGTGAAAGTTTGTTGCGGACAAGTATGACTGATGCTGCATTTGATGCAGCGTTTTCTTGTGCCTCGATCTTTAGAGCTATTCCTACATCAGCTTGAGCCAACGAGGGAGCATCGTTTATGCCATCACCAACCTATGAAGAACACAAAACAAGGTAGTCTAACGAATTTGGTATGGTAAGTTTCTAGGATTTGCATAACCATGAACCTAGAGAGATTGACTTCATTGAGTCTTCATGGGAAACAAGTTTATAAACTCATTTCCGCAAGATAGTTGATGATCTTACCATAGCGATACGACGTCCAGAGGACTGGAGATTAGATATAAACTCTAACTTTTTTTCAGGAGACAAGGAATAGTTGGTTGAGTCACTCTCAATCCCCACATTCCTTGCCACTGTTGCCACTGCCCCTTCCCTATCCCCTGATAAGAGGATGGTTTTGATGCCCATTTCTTGAAGCCTGTAATAAAACAAATGACATAAAACTTTTAGATTGATTGCTGTTTCGATTAGATCCAGACTTTCATGCTAATATGCTGCCTCTAAAGACCTAGAAACCAGGGTTGCTTATTTTAATTGACGGTCAAAAAATGGGGAAATTTACCTGCCTACAGTAGATTCAGCATCTTGGCGCAAGCAATCAGATATTGCAACAGCACCAATAATCCCTTCGCCTTCACGGCCTACGTAAACAACAGTCTTCGAATACCTAGACACTGATGATGTGCTTGACAATTTATGACCCAAAATACTTTCCAGCTTCACCGTGTCAGAGGGCTCGTTCTTTCTGAGGAAACGACTAGAAACCCACTCAAGAGAACCCACTGCAACTAAATGTTCATCTATATCTGCCATAGTACCGAAGCCTGGTTCTGTCAATTGGCCTCTTGTTTCTGGAGTTTCCAGATTCAGTGCTTGAGCCTTGTTTACAATAGCCTTTGCTATTGGGTGTGTTGCTGTCTTCTCCACTGCAGCAGCCATTTTAAGAACTTCTTGTTCTTCGTATCTAAGAGAAGCAACACCAGAGACCACAGGTTTTCCTTCAGTGAGAGTCCCTGTCTAGACATATAATACCAGTAGTGGAAACAATAAGTCTATTTGTTCAGTTTTGAAATTTTCCATCTCTACATAGATGGAAGAAGACGATCATGGAAGGCACACATAACAATACCTTGTCCAAAGCCACACAATCTACGGAAGCCAGGCGTTCTAAGACATCTCCTCCTCTAATAAGATATCCCCGCTTTGCTCCTGGACATTTCAGGACACTTCACCCCATTAGCTTCAGAAAATTTTAACAATCTCGAATTTATCGTTGCCAATTACAAACAACATCTTCAAGTAATATAGTGTTTAACTACCTCTATAAACATGAATAACAGAACTGTGCTTTTAAATCAGATACGGCTCCATGGAAACTAGTAAGTAAATCTTCCTTATTCTCGGCTATTTCAGTAGGTTTATGTATTTATCTAAAGCCAGCATCAAGAAAAAAAACTCAAACCAATTAATGTTTTTTCATATACTAGGGTAGTCAAAGGAGCAGGGAAACACAGAACAGGAGCAACTGGCAGCTTCAGTGTCACTTTTCGAAACTTCTTAACAATGGGAAAACATTGCACGCAATTAGGTAAATTTTCTCAACTAATTTTGCAGACGTTTAAGTGCAAGCTAAATACTTCGTTACGTAACATACCAAGAGAGGTGCCAATTAGTATGGCAGTTGGTGTCGCAAGACCCAGTGCACAAGGGCAGGAAACTACCTGGTAAACAAAGAAACGAGTTAATTGCCTTCACAAGATAATGGCTTCACTAAATTTTATCTATGTTTTTCTTTTATGCGACATTCTCTTCTTGGAGTCGCATTTTCCCCACAATTTTATCTTCCCTCATTAAGTCTGTGATATTTTCACATGAAAGATATAACTTTGCTATTCATAATTCACTCACCAAGACATCCACGGCCAATTTTAGGCTCAAGGCCAGAGGATCTCCATCAGGTCCAGCCATATCATTGAGTAAAACATCTGGGAATATGTGTGAACCAACATAATACCTGCGAGAGCATATATAAGAATCTTATCAAAATTTCAGATGTTAGTTGTGAGAGATGTATGTAAAGAGGACCATACCAGAAGGTAAACGTCACTGCAGATAAAGACATTATAGTATAGACGAATGGTCCAGCTATTGCATCTGCTAGCCTCTGAACAGGAGCTGCATTACCTTGTGCATCCTCAACCTGAAAATTTTGTATTCCATAAAGTATTCATATTTCAACTTCACACATATCATCCTCGTAATCTAAAGAATTCAACAAATAGAACTCATTCGCATGTTTATAGCTGAACCTGATTTTAAACTACAAAAGGTGTGATGAAATAAAGACTACATAGAAACCCCAGGCTATCACTAGATTCCATCCATATTTTCTTGTCTGAACATAGGTTCAGCTAAAAACGTGGATTGGAACTCACTCATGACATTTCTAAGTCGTGGCTACAGGTAATGTAACTTTTCACACAATGACTTGAACTGTTCGGAGGTTCACATTGTGACTGATGGAGATTAATCCTTATACAATGTAACTTTCATTAAGATCCCACTTGCCATAGATACTAACCATTCTGACTATTTTAGATATAGTTGAGTTGGAACCCGTAGAGGAAGCTTCAATCCGTAGAGGGCCATCCTGAAATAGGTAAAGCAGAATTCCAACGTCAGAATGAATTGAGCTATTTCGTAATGTTTTCAATAGGATTAAATCTCTAAGTGAGAGGTCGGCCATCATTTGAAGAACTAAAAGAATAAAACCATAATCAGCCTTCAAAAAGAAAAGTTTTGTTTAGGTTGCGTATACCTACCCAGTTTATTGTTCCCGCTGAAACTGAGCAACCTTTTTCTTTAAACACAGGAAGTGACTCTCCCGTCAGCATGGATTCATCCGCAACACTTTTTCCAGCTAGCACACTCCCCTATGCCAAACAAAGTAATTCAAGTTCATTATTTTTACAATAAAAACTTACAGTGACTAACCAGCCACAATTTTAATAAACATGCTATTTTGAGAGAAAAAAAAAAGAAAGGAAACAATAGCACATATCCATTGTCCTATGCAGAAGAATGTGAAATTAAATCTCAATCTCAACAGGATCTGATAGATCTACATTTGTATAATTTCCTAAACTTACTGAAGAATAGTTACCACCCATTTATATAGATTTTCAGAACTTGCTTTCAGAAATCCAAACTATGACTTTTTGCTTTGCTCAGACAATGCAGTGTGGATAAGGAACTAAGGAAATCCTACGATGTCGGAAGGACATAAAGACGTACATCAACAGGAAACGTTTCACCCGGCAAAACTAGCAGCGAGTCTCCAACTCGAATCTCATCAACTGGGACATCGATGCAAATTGAATCAGAGGCAAGTACAGACTCAACTGTGGTATTATTGTCTGATGAAGTAATCACAAGTCTTGATTGAGTGGAGATGAGTGACTGCAAAGCGCGTTTTCAAGTCAAAAAAGTGAAAAAGACCTATAAATAATCTTGGGAGGAGAACCAAGAAATGTCAAACTCACCAACAGTTCATTCATATCACTAGAAGCTTTAAGCTTTGCCCTTTCTTCCAAAGAACGACCAAGGAGCACAAAGCCAAGCAGCATGACCTGAGCTATCAATCAGAAATTCACCATTTGAAATTTGTATCTTGTATGCACTGTGTTAAATTAAATGTTGACATAGTCTCTTGTGGAATGTGGATGTGTTAGAGAAACTCACCGGTTCCTCAAAGAAGGAAGCATCCCACTTCAATTCTGGATTAACAAGTGAAATCTGCAAAATTCAGAATGCAGAGAACTGCAGTTGTTCAGAATATGATATATTATATCAGTGAAAAGTAAAGTACACGGTACCAAAACTCACCAAACTGATGGAAAATGCAGCCATAGATCCCAATCCAACTAAGGAATTCATATTAGGTGATCTTTTCCCGAAAGCCTTTATGCCATCAAACAGCAATTCTACAATACAAAATAATCTGCTTCAGTCATTTAGGTTTCTGAACATCCTCAAGTATTACTACTACATTTTGAAAATCTCAAAGAAAAATAGGAACCAACGCTTTCAAAGTTTCAGTTTAGGAGTCTGACATTCTTCGTTTCTCTCATATGACATAGATCAAGATAACCATTCAAATTCATACAAAGTTGTAACTGTTTCAATAAGCATGACTACTTTGTCATCTCTCTCTTATAGTATTAATTACAGAATACATCATGCTTTAGCTCATAAGCATTCTAAACATGTTTTAAAGGCGTAAACAAAAGCAAACCTCTTCCTGGTCCCAATAGAGCTCCAACTGCCAAACCACCTTTCACGTAAGAGTTGTGTAGCAAGTCCCAAATCCCTCCTAGTATCAGGTGCAAGAAAAAGTCATAAGCTCCATTTGTATTGAACAAAACAAATGACATCTAACAGAGAAGTTTTTCATTGATATTCAACTCTCAAGTGAACAGATATATGAAGTAATGTACCATGAGCAATGTGAATTCCCAGGGAATGAAGAATATGCGAAGTGTGAGACCCGCAACACAGAGCCACCAATGTCCACGCAAATGCCACTCGGTTCCTACTCTTAACGAGCAATTCCTCTTTCTTACTCACCATTGCCTTCCACTTCTTCACATTCTCCGCCACTCCCATCCCCGAGACCCTCCTCTTAGCCTCGAAACCACTATCAGTCAATCTCTTGGCTAAGCTCTCTGCCGCATCCGCAATCACACTGACTTCCGGTTTAAGCTTCACAGCGGCGGTTTCGGTCAGCATGTTAACCACAGCAGACGCGACTCGGTCGTCAGACATAAGAACCGATTTAACCCGAGCGACGCAGCCTCCACACATCATCCCACTCACATCGAGAAGAATAGGCGTCTCGCTCGTAATAGATTTCACAGAGTCAATTGAAGATTCCGTAAGTGATTGAGTACTGATCTCAACCGAGTTGGATACAAAAACAAGTGTTCC
Organism: Lepidium sativum; assembly: GCA_023374145.1. Classification (NCBI taxonomy): domain Eukaryota; kingdom Viridiplantae; phylum Streptophyta; class Magnoliopsida; order Brassicales; family Brassicaceae; genus Lepidium; species Lepidium sativum. Next base: position 11,532 of record JAKUCM010003497.1, read on the forward strand.
GTGTCGCTGGGTACGAGCGCGACGCTGTTTGGGAAAGCATCGCTTCACGTATTTAGCATCGAGGAACTTACTTGGACGAATATGCAGATTAGAAGTTGGCGGAAGAGTGAGCCGGAGAAGATTGCTCGCCATTTTTGCCGGCGAGACAAGGAGGATAGTCACAATAGATGATAACGAAGTTAAAATATAGTGTACTGGAATACGTATGGTTCGTTTAAAAAGTAGTCACCAGAAATTGACACGTCGGATTTGGAACATATCTAAACCATATGACACGTCAACAAAAATGATTACGTTTTAATAAATTTACCTAAAGACCCTCTAAATAATTCAGAGTCTCTACGAGCTAAGACCTTCCGATCGAATCAGAGAATTACGGCCCCCAGGACACAGAGATGCCACGTGTCACCTGTCTGATTTTTTTTAATTTCCTTGGATGTACTTTATCTTCTTTCCTTCTTCTGCCTCTCTCAGCTTCTTCTTAGACGAAACATCTCAAAGCTCTGCTACGATGGGGACGAATGCGAACGAACCAGCTGTGAAAAGCTTGAAATCATTTCCGAATGGACCAATACCGAACTTTTTTGTTTCACTCTCCTCGGCATTTACGCAAACACCTCTTGTGCGTTTGAACAAACCCAGTTTGCTACTTCTACCACCAGTTGTAGGCTCCGTAAAGTTGATTGAAGATTTTCATCGGTCTTTGGTCTCTTCAACTGAGAAATTTGCAGGCTTTTGCCATTTACTTGCCTCTCGAAACCCTCTCTTTCAGGAAGCCGTTCGCTTGTCGTCCGAGTTTTGCGTTCTGTGCGATGAGGTAAACTTCTCTTTCCATTGCTTAGGAAAATAATTATCTGTTCCCTATGAAACTGGAGAAAACTTGTCTGGGCTCTGATTGGTACTGCAATGGTTGAATATTTCTGGTTTCTGTTCCATCAATAAAATATCGGGATCATTAAACCGCGAGTAACTCGGATCATATGTCAAACTCTGGAATTATTGGACAACATTTGCACATTGCTCAAACTAAGATATATATGTCTTCAAGTTGGGATCTTTTTGATTCTATTCTTACTAGCAATATCAAAGATGAAACTCGGGTTTTCGGGATAAGTACTATGTTTCAGTGTACCCTTTTGCTTCTGAATTCTTGTTGTAAAAGATAAAAAATCCTTTTGTTGTTTTTCAGATTCGTTTGAGAAACGCTACAAAGGTGAAATTTGCCATGTCGAATCATGGATTTGCAGCGGTTCTTCCTGGAGATTCAGTTGCAGGACTGGTGGTTGCTAATGGGTTAATAAATTTCCTCAACATATATAACACCGTCCTTGTTGCCCGTCTTGTACTCACCTGGTTTCCTAGCGCTCCTCCTGCCATTGTCAACCCCCTCAGGTAAAAACTTTCCTCAGTGTTTTCCTGCTCGTATAGGAAATGCCACTACGGTTTTAAATATTATCCAGGGTCTAAAAGTTTCGATCAATCACTGGCATCAAAAACTAGATCATATATTTTTGCTTAAATTAGAGCGAGTTTTGTTTGGGAGACTAGGTCCTCTACTTTCATCTCCAACCCTTGAATTGTTTAAAACGCTGATGGTAATGCCTGAGTACCCTAATTGATGCTTGCTAATTATGTGTGTGTGTGTGTGTTACCATTGTTTCAGCACTTTATGTGATCCATACTTGAACATATTCCGGGGATTCATACCACCTCTTGGAGGATTAGATTTGTCTCCCATTTTGGCGTTCCTTGTTCTCAACGCATTCACCAGCACTGCTATGGCACTTCCTTGTGAGCTCCCACCAGCTGAAGGAGCGGCTTCTCCATCTTCTTGCGAGACAAAGTGGATGAGAAGGAGAAGGTTGAGCAGCTACAAGGACCATAGAAGCTCATCTTCTACGAACTGAACCTGTTTTTGAAAAAAAACTACTCTTCTTTTCTGCGCTTTAAATGTGAAATGTAGCTGAGTAATGTCATTCTTCTGCAACTTTTAAATTTCTGAGTGCCGGTGTAAATTTTCTTTAGAAATGAATAAAAGAGCTGTGTTTTTGATACACAGAATTCTTCGTAAGAACTTGGCAAAATTTCAGGGTAAACTGCCAAATTTTAATCTTCATTTATGGGTCGAAACATCTTTCACTCAAGGTCTAACCAGAAGCTTTGCATTTCAAGACGAAAACAAGAAGGATGAGGATGACAAGCAACCCACCAAATGAACCACATAGCCTGTGAATCCAGTAAGGATCAAACCTGGTCAAGCTCGGCTCACAAAACAGGGACAAGACAAAGGCCAAAATCAACAAGAGGAGAAGCACAGAGATGGAAAACATGAAACTAAAGAATTCTTCTTCCGGTTCTTCATCTTCATCTGATAATCTGTCAATGTAGAGAGGTGAGAGCACAGCTAATACCGACAAGCTTATGGCCAGAAACTTCCGGGACATAGTAAACCTCCCCACGCTTTGGCTGGATGATCCCGTTTCCATCAAAAAGTTGCAAGTACAAAATACAAAAATCAACTTGTAACTTTCTTTACAATCCTCTCTTGGTATTAATCTGGTTAAAGAAGAAAGATCTGAACGAAACTGGTTTGTTTCTTGGTAAGAATTTGTATGGCTTACAATTTACAAAGAAAGAGAAGAAAGAAAAGAAGATTCTTTCAGTTTCTGGTGAACAGTAGTGACCAAACATTGCTAAAATATTCTGGGGATCATATGCTTAATGCTTTTCTTTCTTTTTACATAAAGCTGAACCCAAAAAACATTATTACATTGTTGATATATCATTGCTTTTTTTTTGTACTAAGAGCTCTGCAACATAATTTGGTCAAATAATGAAAATGATTCATCAAGTCAGAGCTCTACATCGCCAAAACTTGTCTACTCATTAGAAGAAGAACTTGACATCTATTATTTTGGTAAGACCCATCAAGATAAGTGTAACGTGAAGTTATTTTAGATCCGATGATATACACTCGTATTCTTGAAAATTCTTCAAGAAATTCATCCCCAACCAACAGTACTGCCACTTGATCGAATTCAACGTAAACAAAACAGTGTATGCGTTCGTCCAAATAGCTTGAATGATATAAGTGACAAGCATCAACTCAACATCCATCTTAAGTCATCTTGTATGAGTTTTAGACACCATGAGAGGTCCAAATATTGTAGCCTCACACCAGAAATTAAACGTAAAGTGTCATTTTTTGGCATCAGTTTTAATTGATACAACCGCTATCTACATCACTTATAAAAATTATTTTAAAAGTGTTGACTCAAATAATTAGTGACAATTTAAACAGTTAATACAACTATTTTCATCATATTATAAGTAATGTCTCATGTCAGTAAAAAAATACAATAATATAATATCATTTGTTATAAATAATGTTAAATGATATATAATGTGTCGTTTGTTAATTAGTGACTTTATATAATATCATTTAAATAGTATAATATTATTGATGTTATAGGCATGTTTTTTTTTTGTAGTGCCTTTTATAACTTTGACAAATGAAATGGTAGTATCTTGACTGACCTGTTAAACCACAATTCTTGTAAATACTTAGGAGAAACTAACTTATAAAGAAAATGAATATTTTGGTACTAAAAACACTCATATAGACATTGTTTAGGCATATATGGTGACGAAAATCTCCCAAAATTTCAAGAAATGAAGCAATATATGCACTGTCAAAAGAAGCAAATACATCGATACTAATAATAATCTTTAAATGTAAAGTAAAACACATTAGTTAGCTTTGTTCAGACCTAAACTAGATATTAGAAAGTTTGAACGAGTTCAAAGATGTGCAAGCCTGTTAAAATATCCTAATTAGAAATACATTAGAGAATGCAAGTAAGAGATGTGAAAAGTTTCTAGATTTTGACAATATTTTTCCAATATACCAAATTGTGGCAAAATTCATATTAGTGTTTATCCCTATAGAAAAGAAAAACACTGAATACAAAAAAAAATCAAATGGTTTTTGGTCTTTCGAGTCTAAAAAAGTTAACTTGAATGATGGGTGAGTTTCAAGCCATGCTTCTTACATCAAACACCATTCAGATGAAATTGAAAGACAATATCAAATTTTCTAATACAATTTAAATGCAACTCATCATAGAAATCCATAAATAATTTGTAATATAACCTTAGTATCACTACTATCAAATTGTTTGATGAGTGTTTGAAGAACTGGGTAATCAAATTTTCAGTCATGGCATTTTCGCATAGATTAAAAACCAAAATATGACGAAAATTCAAAAACTTTGTATCACAATCACATAGTATTTGAAAATTCTGAACTTTGCATAGTTCATATTAAGAAAACAAATGGATACCTCCAAGACTTTGTATCAAATTTCACAAGATCTGAAGCAAGCTTTCTTCTTCCAAATCAACACCGCTTTTGACAAAAATCTCACAAGGAAAATCATGGGTTAGAAGTTTCAAATATTGTATGTTGAATTTACGTTCGATACTATCAAAATAGTATATCAAATTGAAACATTTTTAGTAGTGAGTAGTCCGAATTTAATATAAGTTTTTTTAAAATTTAATGTGAACGTAAAACTTTTAAAAATACAAAAATGTTATATTGTATTATATATTATTTAGCACAATTAGTTTACATTTTCGGAAATGAAAAATAAAATTGCAAACGATTAAAAAATTATTTTCAAAAATACATATGCAATTATTGTATATATTGCAATATATACATAATAAAGTATAAAAACAAATCACATTTGTACAATATATGCACATATTAAAATAAACATGAATAAATAAAACATTTATTTGTGGAAGGTTTTATTGACTATCTAGATTTTAATTAAAAAACATATTCTTAAAATTGAAAATTTATTTCCAATTAAAATATTTATTGATTAAATTAATTTTTAAAATAAAATATTTTCATAAATTGTTATTTATTCATAACTAATATTATGCATCATACTGGTTTTTATAAATTAGATGGTTGTATTCGAGTCATGGTGAAAAATGGACATGTTTATATGGTTTTCATTCATCTTTTTCTTTACTAAGAATCTCTGCATGATAGCTTACATCGCCAAATTTTTTTACTCATCAGAAGAACTTTGTATCTACATTTGGGTAAGACTCATCAAAATGAGAGTAACATGGAGTTATTTTCAATTTTATGATACAGACTTGTAATCTTGAAAGTTCTTCAAGAAGTTCATCTCTAATCTACAAGGAAAATACTGCCATTTAATTACTTGACATGTGATCCTTAGATTGAATTCAACATAAACAAAAAATACATGTGTCCATCCAAATAACTTAAGTGATCCAAGTGATGAGCAACAAGTCAAACATCTATTTTAAGTCATCTTATGTGAGTTTTTGACACCATTAGTGGTCCAAATATCGCAGAGTCTTCTAGACTTTACAAAGCGAAATGGCAGTATTTTGGGCGTCTTGTTAAATCACAGTTCCTTTGAACTCTTGGAAAAAATTAGCTTTTAGAGAAAATTAATATTTAGATATTGAAAAAAACTCACATGTGAGGACATTGTTTATGCAGAGATGGTAAAGAGAGCCTCTCCAAAATTTCAAGAAAGGCAATAATATCTCCATCACTGGCAAGGGAAGCTAATACATTGATACTCAAAACAATCTAAATTCACATAATATATATAACAAAATATATTTTATATCAAAAATTCAGTTAATTTTCAAATCTAAATTCATATATTTCAATAACTCATATATTTACGTTTAACTAAATGTATAAACTTGTAAACCATTAAAATAATTTAAAAACAAAATTTTAACTTTACAATTAAATTTTGAAATACATAAAACTAAACACTCATATATAAGCCATACAAATTTAAAAACTATAGTTTAAAGATTAAAAAAGTTATACTATACGTACATTTTTGGTAAAATAAAAGTTTATATAGAGTTAAATCTAACTAAATACTAAATAATACAATATATATATATATATATACTTTTTAAAAACATAATTCTTATTCGCAAATGACAAACATTATGATATCTTTTCAGTGTAAAAAAAGTGCGAGTACCATTTTCATTGTTGTAATACGAATAATCTATTAAAGGTTAGTTATGAATATAAATGTTGAACCTTATTTTTTTGTTTGTATGGTTTATAGAAAAACACATTTTTAAAAAAAAAGTAAAAACATCAATTTAGGAGAAAAAAAGAAAGAGAGATTATGATTTGTATAGAAAATCAATGATGAAATACATCTTACATGAAATTCCACTTAGATGAAACACAATGTCAAATCTTTTAATCATTTCTCTGGCTTCCTGTTACACGAATGATCGCAGAAAGAACAGAATATCTTCATTGAATTTGTGAAAAGAATGTTATTCATCGTAATGTTTACAATAAGATTAAACTCTAAAAGAGAACAATCAGAATGGTTAAGCTAAACCAAACATAAACCAGTTTCAATATAATTGAACGAACTGAACAGTATCAATATTCTACTAGCAATTTTTTGAACTAGTAGATTTCACCTCTATAAAAAACAAACAAAGACAGACGTAGAAATTATATTTATTGAAGGCAAATATATATCATAATAATATGAGGGCATGGTTCAAATTTCACAGAAAATATACTAAATATATTTCAAAAATATTATGTGGAGGCACGTATTTTCATTAAGTTGTTTATAGATTAGTGATGGATTATAGATTAAATTTTAATCGATTTAACTATTGGCTGATAAGATATATATATATATATATATATATATATATATGATTTATGGAAGATATATTGTTACCAAATTATGCTAAAAAACTCATGTGGCAATTTTTCGAACCACTAGACTTCACCTTTATATAAAAATATCTGGTTGATTGATATAATAAATATTAATATTTTTCTTTTCTCTGAGATCAACTTGTTTTTTTTTTTTTTTTGGTCGCCGATAAACTTGTTTATAGTGTGATTTTCTATTTTCACTTTGGAGTCTTTATGTAATTTTTGGACTTCATGTTAAAAGTAAAAACAAATTTAAAAATCATAACCATGGTTCATTTGTCATTGAATATATAAAAAAAAGTCAAAACTCAATATCTACATCTCACATATATACAAATTGGTCTTTGTCACTTGCTATACTTTTTCTATATATATATATAGTATATATATATATATATATTATATATATATATATTATATTTAAGATCGACCTTTTTACTTATTGTTAATATGTCGACACCACAAATATTCATACATAATCCATATTTGATTTACTTATGAATTTATATTTTTATTTATCTGATTTGAAATAAAATTTAGTAGTGCTATAAACCGATTTTTTGGTGGCAGTAAGTAGACAACTTGACCAAATTAGAAATCCAAATAAAAACTTCACCAAACTATATAAATTCAAATTTAATTTTATAGTAAATAAAATTAAAATGATGAAATGGCATTGTCATATGTTTAGTTTGAAATATATAGATATATATATATATATATATATATTCGAAACTAATATAATTTTTAATTTAAATATTGTAACATTTTGTAAATTTTTATTTAAATAATTATTTCCAAAATAATATATCAAATTAAAACTTCGTAGCTAGTACACATTTTCAAAATAAAGTGTAAATGTGTATTTAATTGATTATTTTCAAAATAATATATCAAACCTAATGTATATAATCGTAAGAAAAACTTGAAAATACATAGATATTATACTGTATTGTATATGATTTTCATAATATATTTACATTTTTGGAAATGAAAAGAAAAATTACAAACAATATTCAAGTATTTTCAAGAAAACATATGCAATGTTATTGTATATATTTAAAAAAAATACTGTATACATAATTAAGTATATAAAGATAAATCAAGCATAGTGCAATTTATGCA
>JAKUCM010003498.1:0-33948 GCA_023374145.1 Lepidium sativum
AAACATGGCTAGACGTTAGGATCAAACTCGACTTCATAACTCAACCAAAATAGTTCATGACAGGTTCACCATTTGACATAGCGTTTAGATTAAGGAAAAATTATTATGTAAAGACCTATGATACCACTCTAAGTTGGCTTAGCACACTTTCTCATGTGAAAAAATTACATTACGTTGCTTTGAATCTAGCTAAAAGAGATCACATGTGTACAAGGATCATATGAAGATGGCTAGACGTTAGGATAAAAGTCGACTTCATAACTCAACCAAAATTGTTCATGACGGGTTCACCTTTAGACATAGCGTCTAAATTAAGGTAAAATCGTTATGTTAAGACCTATGATACCACTCTAAGTTGGCTTAGCACACTTTTTTATGTAAAAATGACATTAAGTTGCTTAAACCTTAGCTAAATGAGATAACATGTTTAGAAGGATCATATGAACATGCCTAGACGCTAAAATAAAACTCGACTTCATAACTCAACCAAAATAGTTCATGACGGGTTCACCATTAGACATAGTGTCTAGAATAAGGTAAAATGGTTATGTTAAGAGCTATGATAAATCTCTAAGTTGGCTTAGCACACTCTCTCATGTCAAAATGACATTAGGTTGCTTGAACCTAGCTAAAAGAGATCACATGTTTAAAAGGATCATATGAACATGGCAATACGTTAGGATAAAAGTCGACTTCATAATTCAACCAAAATAGTTCATGACGGGTTCACAATTAGATATAGCGTCTAGATTAAGGTAAAATTGTTATGTTAAGACCTATGATACCACTCTAAGTTGGCTTAGCTCACTTTCTCATGTCAAAATGACATTACGTTGCTTGAACCTAGCTAAATGAGATCACATGTGTAGAAGGATCATATGAACATGGCTAGACGTTAGGATCAAACTCGACTTCATAACTCAACCAAAATAGTTCATGACAGGTTCACCATTTGACATAGCGTTTAGATTAAGGAAAAATTATTATGTAAAGACCTATGATACCACTCTAAGTTGGCTTAGCACACTTTTCTCATGTGAAAAATTACATTACGTTGCTTTGAATCTAGCTAAAAGAGATCACATGTGTACAATGATCATATGAACATGGCTAGATGTTAGGATAAAAGTCGACTTCATTACTCAACCAAAATAGTTCATGACGGGTTCACCTTTAGACATAGCGTCTAGATTAAGGTAAAATCGTTATGTTAAGACCTATGATACCACTCTAAGTTGGCTTAGCACACTTTCTCATGTAAAAATGACATTAAGTTGCTTAAACCTTAGCTAAATGAGATAACATGTTCAGAAGGATCATATGAACATGCCTAGACGCTAAGATAAAACTCGACTTCATAACTCAACCAAAATAGTTTATGACGGGTTCACCATTAGACATAGTGTCTAGAATAAGGTAAAATGGTTATGTTAAGAGCTTTGATAAATCTCTAAGTTGGCTTAGCACACTCTCTCATGTCAAAATGACATTAGGTTGCTTGAACCTAGCTAAAAGAGATCACATGTTTAGAAGGATCATATGAACATGGCAATACGTTAGGATAAAAGTCGACTTCATAATTCAACCAAAATAGTTCATGACGGGTTCACAAATAGATATAGTGTCTAGATTAAGGTAAAATTGTTATGTTAAGACCTATGATACCACTCTAAGTTGGCTTAGCTCACTTTCTCATGTCAAAATGACATTACGTTGCTTGAACCTAGCTAAATGAGATCACATGTGTAGAAGGATCATATGAACATGGCTAGACGTTAGGATCAAACTCGACTTCATAACTCAACCAAAATAGTTCATGACAGGTTCACCATTTGACATAGCGTTTAGATTAAGGAAAAATTATTATGTAAAGACCTATGATACCACTCTAAGTTGGCTTAGCACACTTTCTCATGTGAAAAATTACATTACGTTGCTTTGAATCTAGCTAAAAGAGATCACATGTGTACAAGGATCATATGAAGATGGCTAGACGTTAGGATAAAAGTCGACTTCATAACTCAACCAAAATTGTTCATGACGGGTTCACCTTTAGACATAGCGTCTAAATTAAGGTAAAATCGTTATGTTAAGACCTATGATACCACTCTAAGTTGGCTTAGCACACTTTCTCATGTAAAAATGACATTAAGTTGCTTAAACCTTAGCTAAATGAGATAAAATGTTCAGAAGGATCATATGAACATGCCTAGACGCTAAGATAAAACTCGACTTCATAACTCAACCTAAATAGTTAATGACGGGTTCACCATTAGACATAGTGTCTAGAATAAGGTAAAATGGTTATGTTAAGAGCTTTGATAAATCTCTAAGTTGGCTTAGCACACTCTCTCATGTCAAAATGACATTAGGTTGCTTGAACCTAGCTAAAAGAGATCACATGTTTAGAAGGATCATATGAACATGGCAATACGTTAGGATAAAAGTCGACTTCATAATTCAACCAAAATAGTTCATGACGGGTTCACAAATAGATATAGTGTCTAGATTAAGGTAAAATTGTTATGTTAAGACCTATGATACCACTCTAAGTTGGCTTAGCTCACTTTCTCATGTCAAAATGACATTACGTTGCTTGAACCTAGCTAAATGAGATCACATGTGTAGAAGGATCATATGAACATGGCTAGACGTTAGGATCAAACTCGACTTCATAACTCAACCAAAATAGTTCATGACAGGTTCACCATTTGACATAGCGTTTAGATTAAGGAAAAATTATTATGTAAAGACCTATGATACCACTCTAAGTTGGCTTAGCACACTTTCTCATGTGAAAAATTACATTACGTTGCTTTGAATCTAGCTAAAAGAGATCACATGTGTACAAGGATCATATGAAGATGGCTAGACGTTAGGATAAAAGTCGACTTCATAACTCAACCAAAATTGTTCATGACGGGTTCACCTTTAGACATAGCGTCTAAATTAAGGTAAAATCGTTATGTTAAGACCTATGATACCACTCTAAGTTGGCTTAGCACACTTTTTTATGTAAAAATGACATTAAGTTGCTTAAACCTTAGCTAAATGAGATAACATGTTTAGAAGGATCATATGAACATGCCTAGACGCTAAAATAAAACTCGACTTCATAACTCAACCAAAATAGTTCATGACGGGTTCACCATTAGACATAGTGTCTAGAATAAGGTAAAATGGTTATGTTAAGAGCTATGATAAATCTCTAAGTTGGCTTAGCACACTCTCTCATGTCAAAATGACATTAGGTTGCTTGAACCTAGCTAAAAGAGATCACATGTTTAAAAGGATCATATGAACATGGCAATACGTTAGGATAAAAGTCGACTTCATAATTCAACCAAAATAGTTCATGACGGGTTCACAATTAGATATAGCGTCTAGATTAAGGTAAAATTGTTATGTTAAGACCTATGATACCACTCTAAGTTGGCTTAGCTCACTTTCTCATGTCAAAATGACATTACGTTGCTTGAACCTAGCTAAATGAGATCACATGTGTAGAAGGATCATATGAACATGGCTAGACGTTAGGATCAAACTCGACTTCATAACTCAACCAAAATAGTTCATGACAGGTTCACCATTTGACATAGCGTTTAGATTAAGGAAAAATTATTATGTAAAGACCTATGATACCACTCTAAGTTGGCTTAGCACACTTTCTCATGTGAAAAATTACATTACGTTGCTTTGAATCTAGCTAAAAGAGATCACATGTGTACAATGATCATATGAACATGGCTAGATGTTAGGATAAAAGTCGACTTCATTACTCAACCAAAATAGTTCATGACGGGTTCACCTTTAGACATAGCGTCTAGATTAAGGTAAAATCGTTATGTTAAGACCTATGATACCACTCTAAGTTGGCTTAGCACACTTTCTCATGTAAAAATGACATTAAGTTGCTTAAACCTTAGCTAAATGAGATAACATGTTCAGAAGGATCATATGAACATGCCTAGACGCTAAGATAAAACTCGACTTCATAACTCAACCAAAATAGTTTATGACGGGTTCACCATTAGACATAGTGTCTAGAATAAGGTAAAATGGTTATGTTAAGAGCTATGATAAATCTCTAAGTTGGCTTAGCACACTCTCTCATGTCAAAATGACATTAGGTTGCTTGAACCTAGCTAAAAGAGATCACATGTTTAGAAGGATCATATGAACATGGCAATACGTTAGGATAAAAGTCGACTTCATAATTCAACCAAAATAGTTCATGACGGGTTCACAAATAGATATAGTGTCTAGATTAAGGTAAAATTGTTATGTTAAGACCTATGATACCACTCTAAGTTGGCTTAGCTCACTTTCTCATGTCAAAATGACATTACGTTGCTTGAACCTAGCTAAATGAGATCACATGTGTAGAAGGATCATATGAACATGGCTAGACGTTAGGATCAAACTCGACTTCATAACTCAACCAAAATAGTTCATGACAGGTTCACCATTTGACATAGCGTTTAGATTAAGGAAAAATTATTATGTAAAGACCTATGATACCACTCTAAGTTGGCTTAGCACACTTTCTCATGTGAAAAATTACATTACGTTGCTTTGAATCTAGCTAAAAGAGATCACATGTGTACAATGATCATATGAACATGGCTAGATGTTAGGATAAAAGTCGACTTCATTACTCAACCAAAATAGTTCATGACGGGTTCACCTTTAGACATAGCGTCTAGATTAAGGTAAAATCGTTATGTTAAGACCTATGATACCACTCTAAGTTGGCTTAGCACACTTTCTCATGTAAAAATGACATTAAGTTGCTTAAACCTTAGCTAAATGAGATAACATGTTCAGAAGGATCATATGAACATGCCTAGACGCTAAGATAAAACTCGACTTCATAACTCAACCAAAATAGTTTATGACGGGTTCACCATTAGACATAGTGTCTAGAATAAGGTAAAATGGTTATGTTAAGAGCTTTGATAAATCTCTAAGTTGGCTTAGCACACTCTCTCATGTCAAAATGACATTAGGTTGCTTGAACCTAGCTAAAAGAGATCACATGTTTAGAAGGATCATATGAACATGGCAATACGTTAGGATAAAAGTCGACTTCATAATTCAACCAAAATAGTTCATGACGGGTTCACAAATAGATATAGTGTCTAGATTAAGGTAAAATTGTTATGTTAAGACCTATGATACCACTCTAAGTTGGCTTAGCTCACTTTCTCATGTCAAAATGACATTACGTTGCTTGAACCTAGCTAAATGAGATCACATGTGTAGAAGGATCATATGAACATGGCTAGACGTTAGGATCAAACTCGACTTCATAACTCAACCAAAATAGTTCATGACAGGTTCACCATTTGACATAGCGTTTAGATTAAGGAAAAATTATTATGTAAAGACCTATGATACCACTCTAAGTTGGCTTAGCACACTTTCTCATGTGAAAAATTACATTACGTTGCTTTGAATCTAGCTAAAAGAGATCACATGTGTACAAGGATCATATGAAGATGGCTAGACGTTAGGATAAAAGTCGACTTCATAACTCAACCAAAATTGTTCATGACGGGTTCACCTTTAGACATAGCGTCTAAATTAAGGTAAAATCGTTATGTTAAGACCTATGATACCACTCTAAGTTGGCTTAGCACACTTTCTCATGTAAAAATGACATTAAGTTGCTTAAACCTTAGCTAAATGAGATAAAATGTTCAGAAGGATCATATGAACATGCCTAGACGCTAAGATAAAACTCGACTTCATAACTCAACCTAAATAGTTAATGACGGGTTCACCATTAGACATAGTGTCTAGAATAAGGTAAAATGGTTATGTTAAGAGCTTTGATAAATCTCTAAGTTGGCTTAGCACACTCTCTCATGTCAAAATGACATTAGGTTGCTTGAACCTAGCTAAAAGAGATCACATGTTTAGAAGGATCATATGAACATGGCAATACGTTAGGATAAAAGTCGACTTCATAATTCAACCAAAATAGTTCATGACGGGTTCACAAATAGATATAGTGTCTAGATTAAGGTAAAATTGTTATGTTAAGACCTATGATACCACTCTAAGTTGGCTTAGCTCACTTTCTCATGTCAAAATGACATTACGTTGCTTGAACCTAGCTAAATGAGATCACATGTGTAGAAGGATCATATGAACATGGCTAGACGTTAGGATCAAACTCGACTTCATAACTCAACCAAAATAGTTCATGACAGGTTCACCATTTGACATAGCGTTTAGATTAAGGAAAAATTATTATGTAAAGACCTATGATACCACTCTAAGTTGGCTTAGCACACTTTCTCATGTGAAAAATTACATTACGTTGCTTTGAATCTAGCTAAAAGAGATCACATGTGTACAAGGATCATATGAAGATGGCTAGACGTTAGGATAAAAGTCGACTTCATAACTCAACCAAAATTGTTCATGACGGGTTCACCTTTAGACATAGCGTCTAAATTAAGGTAAAATCGTTATGTTAAGACCTATGATACCACTCTAAGTTGGCTTAGCACACTTTTTTATGTAAAAATGACATTAAGTTGCTTAAACCTTAGCTAAATGAGATAACATGTTTAGAAGGATCATATGAACATGCCTAGACGCTAAAATAAAACTCGACTTCATAACTCAACCAAAATAGTTCATGACGGGTTCACCATTAGACATAGTGTCTAGAATAAGGTAAAATGGTTATGTTAAGAGCTATGATAAATCTCTAAGTTGGCTTAGCACACTCTCTCATGTCAAAATGACATTAGGTTGCTTGAACCTAGCTAAAAGAGATCACATGTTTAAAAGGATCATATGAACATGGCAATACGTTAGGATAAAAGTCGACTTCATAATTCAACCAAAATAGTTCATGACGGGTTCACAATTAGATATAGCGTCTAGATTAAGGTAAAATTGTTATGTTAAGACCTATGATACCACTCTAAGTTGGCTTAGCTCACTTTCTCATGTCAAAATGACATTACGTTGCTTGAACCTAGCTAAATGAGATCACATGTGTAGAAGGATCATATGAACATGGCTAGACGTTAGGATCAAACTCGACTTCATAACTCAACCAAAATAGTTCATGACAGGTTCACCATTTGACATAGCGTTTAGATTAAGGAAAAATTATTATGTAAAGACCTATGATACCACTCTAAGTTGGCTTAGCACACTTTCTCATGTGAAAAATTACATTACGTTGCTTTGAATCTAGCTAAAAGAGATCACATGTGTACAATGATCATATGAACATGGCTAGATGTTAGGATAAAAGTCGACTTCATTACTCAACCAAAATAGTTCATGACGGGTTCACCTTTAGACATAGCGTCTAGATTAAGGTAAAATCGTTATGTTAAGACCTATGATACCACTCTAAGTTGGCTTAGCACACTTTCTCATGTAAAAATGACATTAAGTTGCTTAAACCTTAGCTAAATGAGATAACATGTTCAGAAGGATCATATGAACATGCCTAGACGCTAAGATAAAACTCGACTTCATAACTCAACCAAAATAGTTTATGACGGGTTCACCATTAGACATAGTGTCTAGAATAAGGTAAAATGGTTATGTTAAGAGCTATGATAAATCTCTAAGTTGGCTTAGCACACTCTCTCATGTCAAAATGACATTAGGTTGCTTGAACCTAGCTAAAAGAGATCACATGTTTAGAAGGATCATATGAACATGGCAATACGTTAGGATAAAAGTCGACTTCATAATTCAACCAAAATAGTTCATGACGGGTTCACAATTACATATAGCGTCTAGATTAAGGTAAAATTGTTATGTTAAGACCTATGATACCACTCTAAGTTGGCTTAGCTTACTTTCTCATGTCAAAATGACATTACGTTGCTTGAACCTAGCCAAATGAGATCACATGTGTAGAAGGATCATATGAACATGGCTAGACGTTAGGATCAAACTCGACTTTATAACTCAACCAAAATAGTTCATGACAGGTTCACCATTTGACATAGCGTTTAGATTAAGGGAAAATTATTATGTAAAGACCTATGATACCACTCTAAGTTGGCTTAGCACACTTTCTCATGTGAAAAATTACATTACGTTGCTTTGAATCTAGCTAAAAGAGATCACATGTGTACAGGGATCATATGAAGATGGCTAGACGTTAGGATAAAAGTCGACTTCATAACTCAACCAAAATAGTTCTTGACGGGTTCACCTTTAGACATAGCATCTAGATTAAGGTAAAATCGTTATGTTAAGACCTATGATACCACTCTAAGTTGGCTTAGCACACTTTCTCATGTAAAAATGACATTAAGTTGCTTAAACCTTAGCTAAATGAGATAAAATGTTCAGAAGGATCATATGAACATGCCTAGACGCTAAGATAAAACTCGACTTCATAACTCAACCAAAATAGTTAATGACGGGTTCACCATTAGACATAGTGTCTAGAATAAGGTAAAATGGTTATGTTAAGAGCTTTGATAAATCTCTAAGTTGGCTTAGCACACTCTCTCATGTCAAAATGACATTAGGTTGCTTGAACCTAGCTAAAAGAGATCACATGTTTAGAAGGATCATATGAACATGGCAATACGTTAGGATAAAAGTCGACTTCATAATTCAACCAAAATAGTTCATGACGGGTTCACAAATAGATATAGTGTCTAGATTAAGGTAAAATTGTTATGTTAAGACCTATGATACCACTCTAAGTTGGCTTAGCTCACTTTCTCATGTCAAAATGACATTACGTTGCTTGAACCTAGCTAAATGAGATCACATGTGTAGAAGGATCATATGAACATGGCTAGACGTTAGGATCAAACTCGACTTCATAACTCAACCAAAATAGTTCATGACAGGTTCACCATTTGACATAGCGTTTAGATTAAGGAAAAATTATTATGTAAAGACCTATGATACCACTCTAAGTTGGCTTAGCACACTTTCTCATGTGAAAAATTACATTACGTTGCTTTGAATCTAGCTAAAAGAGATCACATGTGTACAAGGATCATATGAAGATGGCTAGACGTTAGGATAAAAGTCGACTTCATAACTCAACCAAAATTGTTCATGACGGGTTCACTTTTAGACATAGCGTCTAAATTAAGGTAAAATCGTTATGTTAAGACCTATGATACCACTCTAAGTTGGCTTAGCACACTTTTTTATGTAAAAATGACATTAAGTTGCTTAAACCTTAGCTAAATGAGATAACATGTTTAGAAGGATAATATGAACATGCCTAGACGCTAAGATAAAACTCGACTTCATAACTCAACCAAAATAGTTCATGACGGGTTCACCATTAGACATAGTGTCTAGAATAAGGTAAAATGGTTATGTTAAGAGCTATGATAAATCTCTAAGTTGGCTTAGCACACTCTCTCATGTCAAAATGACATTAGGTTGCTTGAACCTAGCTAAAAGAGATCACATGTTTAAAAGGATCATATGAACATGGCAATACGTTAGGATAAAAGTCGACTTCATAATTCAACCAAAATAGTTCATGACGGGTTCACAATTAGATATAGCGTCTAGATTAAGGTAAAATTGTTATGTTAAGACCTATGATACCACTCTAAGTTGGCTTAGCTCACTTTCTCATGTCAAAATGACATTACGTTGCTTGAACCTAGCTAAATGAGATCACATGTGTAGAAGGATCATATGAACATGGCTAGACGTTAGGATCAAACTCGACTTCATAACTCAACCAAAATAGTTCATGACAGGTTCACCATTTGACATAGCGTTTAGATTAAGGAAAAATTATTATGTAAAGACCTATGATACCACTCTAAGTTGGCTTAGCACACTTTCTCATGTGAAAAATTACATTACGTTGCTTTGAATCTAGCTAAAAGAGATCACATGTGTACAAGGATCATATGAAGATGGCTAGACGTTAGGATAAAAGTCGACTTCATTACTCAACCAAAATTGTTCATGACGGGTTCACCTTTAGACAAAGCGTCTAGATTAAGGTAAAATCGTTATGTTAAGACCTATGATACCACTCTAAGTTGGCTTAGCACACTTTCTCATGTAAAAATGACATTAAGTTGCTTAAACCTTAGCTAAATGAGATAACATGTTCAGAAGGATCATATGAACATGCCTAGACGCTAAGATAAAACTCGACTTCATAACTCAACCAAAATAGTTCATGACGGGTTCACCATTAGACATAGTGTCTAGAATAAGGTAAAATGGTTATGTTAAGAGCTATGATAAATCTCTAAGTTGGCTTAGCACACTCTCTCATGTCAAAATGACATTAGGTTGCTTGAACCTAGCTAAAAGAGATCACATGTTTAAAAGGATCATATGAACATGGCAATACGTTAGGATAAAAGTCGACTTCATAATTCAACCAAAATAGTTCATGACGGGTTCACAATTAGATATAGCGTCTAGATTAAGGTAAAATTGTTATGTTAAGACCTATGATACCACTCTAAGTTGGCTTAGCTCACTTTCTCATGTCAAAATGACATTACGTTGCTTGAACCTAGCTAAATGAGATCACATGTGTAGAAGGATCATATGAACATGGCTAGACGTTAGGATCAAACTCGACTTCATAACTCAACCAAAATAGTTCATGACAGGTTCACCATTTGACATAGCGTTTAGATTAAGGAAAAATTATTATGTAAAGACCTATGATACCACTCTAAGTTGGCTTAGCACACTTTCTCATGTGAAAAATTACATTACGTTGCTTTGAATCTAGCTAAAAGAGATCACATGTGTACAAGGATCATATGAACATGGCTAGACGTTAGGATAAAAGTCGACTTCATTACTCAACCAAAATTGTTCATGACGGGTTCACCTTTAGACATAGCGTCTAGATTAAGGTAAAATCGTTATGTTAAGACCTATGATACCACTCTAAGTTGGCTTAGCACACTTTCTCATGTAAAAATGACATTAACTTGCTTAAACCTTAGCTAAATGAGATAACATGTTCAGAAGGATCATATGAACATGCCTAGACGCTAAGATAAAACTCGACTTCATAACTCAACCAAAATAGTTTATGACGGGTTCACCATTAGACATAGTGTCTAGAATAAGGTAAAATGGTTATGTTAAGAGCTATGATAAATCTCTAAGTTGGCTTAGCACACTCTCTCATGTCAAAATGACATTAGGTTGCTTGAACCTAGCTAAAAGAGATCACATGTTTAGAAGGATCATATGAACATGGCAATACGTTAGGATAAAAGTCGACTTCATAATTCAACCAAAATAGTTCATGACGGGTTCACAATTAGATATAGCGTCTAGATTAAGGTAAAATTGTTATGTTAAGACCTATAATACCACTCTAAGTTGGCTTAGCTCACTTTCTCATGTCAAAATGACATTACATTGCTTGAACCTAGCTAAATGAGATCACATGTGTAGAAGGATCATATGAACATGGCTAGACGTTAGGATCAAACTCGACTTCATAACTCAACCAAAATAGTTCATGACAGGTTCACCATTTGACATAGCGTTTAGATTAAGGAAAAATTATTATGTAAAGACCTATGATACCACTCTAAGTTGGCTTAGCACACTTTCTCATGTGAAAAATTACATTACGTTGCTTTGAATCTAGCTAAAAGAGATCACATGTGTACAAGGATCATATGAACATGGCTAGACGTTAGGATAAAAGTCGACTTCATAACTCAACCAAAATAGTTCATGACGGGTTCACCTTTAGACATAGCGTCTAGATTAAGGTAAAATCGTTATGTTAAGACCTATGATACCACTCTAAGTTGGCTTAGCACACTTTCTCATGTAAAAATGACATTAAGTTGCTTAAACCTTAGCTAAATGAGATAACATGTTCAGAAGGATCATATGAACATGCCTAGACGCTAAGATAAAACTCGACTTCATAACTCAACCAAAATAGTTTATGACGGGTTCACCATTAGACATAGTGTCTAGAATAAGGTAAAATGGTTATGTTAAGAGCTTTGATAAATCTCTAAGTTGGCTTAGCACACTCTCTCATGTCAAAATGAAATTAGGTTGCTTGAACCTAGCAAAAAGAGATCACATGTTTAGAAGGATCATATGAACATGGCAATACGTTAGGATAAAAGTCGACTTCATAATTCAACCAAAATAGTTCATGACGGGTTCACAATTAGATATAGCGTCTAGATTAAGGTAAAATTGTTATGTTAAGACCTATGATACCACTCTAAGTTGGCTTAGCTCACTTTCTCATGTCAAAATGACATTACATTGCTTGAACCTAGCTAAATGAGATCACATGTGTAGAAGGATCATATGAACATGGCTAGACGTTAGGATCAAACTCGACTTCATAACTCAACCAAAATAGTTCATGACAGGTTCACCATTTGACATAGCGTTTAGATTAAGGAAAAATCATTATGTAAAGACCTATGATACCACTCTAAGTTGGCTTAGCACACTTTCTCATGTGAAAAATTACATTACGTTGCTTTGAATCTAGCTAAAAGAGATCACATGTGTACAAGGATCATATGAACATGGCTAGACGTTAGGATAAAAGTCGACTTCATAACTCAACCAAAATAGTTCATGACGGGTTCACCTTTAGACATAGCGTCTAGATTAAGGTAAAATCGTTATGTTAAGACCTATGATACCACTCTAAGTTGGCTTAGCACACTTTTTTATGTAAAAATGACATTAAGTTGCTTAAACCTTAGCTAAATGAGATAACATGTTCAGAAGGATCATATGAACATGCCTAGACGCTAAGATAAAACTCGACTTCATAACTCAACCAAAATAGTTCATGACGGGTTCACCATTAGACATAGTGTCTAGAATAAGGTAAAATGGTTATGTTAAGAGCTATGATAAATCTCTAAGTTGGCTTAGCACACTCTCTCATGTCAAAATGACATTAGGTTGCTTGAACCTAGCTAAAAGAGATCACATGTTTAGAAGGATCATATGAACATGGCAATACGTTAGGATAAAAGTCGACTTCATAATTCAACCAAAATAGTTCATGACGGGTTCACCATTAGATATAGCGTCTAGATTAAGGTAAAATTGTTATGTTAAGACCTATGATACCAATCTAAGTTGGCTTAGCTCACTTTCTCATGTCAAAATGACATTACGTTGCTTGAACCTAGCTAAATGAGATCACATGTGTAGAAGGATCATATGAACATGTGATATGATATTGGTCACGACAGAGCCTAACACAACGGAGGAGGAGCATATGGATAAGGACTTATTGCGTGTACCAGCTGGGGCCATGACAAGATCAAGGACTAAGCTCTTCAACCAAGCTGTAGGAGGACTTGTGGTGCGGATTCAAAGTCAAGAAGAAGGTAAGTCAAGTCCAACCACATTGGTTCTGACTTGTAGGCAACAAATGGGTGTGTAGCCTATTTGTACTCTTTTTCCTTCACTTGGTTTTATCCCAATGGGTTTTCCAAGTAAAGTTTTAATGAGGCAAATAAGGCCCACAATTAACAAGAGGGCCCGTTTTGTTGAGTTAGGATTTTAAGGCCTTTTAGCCCAAAAGACATTAGGGTTTTTCGTTTGACTTTATGTTTTTCTATTTAAGTAGCACAAACACTTTGCTTTAAGGGCATCCACATTTTTTATCAATAGAATTCACTCAATTTGAGTATTGTTCTCTTCTTTGGTGAGTCATATCCAAAGAACTCCAACGGAATATCAAGAGACTTCCACCTCTCTTGTGTGACTTAACGATTCCCTCCTTTGGATTCTCCATCTCTCACGAGTTGTAGAAACCACATATATCCCCTTGCTTGTCTTTGAAGTGTCGATCCTTTGGAGGATTTTACATCAAGTGGTATCAGAGCCACTTCAAAGGCTAAGTTTTCGTTTTTCTTACCTTTAGTTCTTCCTTTTTAATTTGTCAATTCATGTTTGCTTTTGAATCTGTTGTTTGTTTCAGAAAACCAAATAAAAATCTATGATCTTTGTCGAAATTTGCTTCTCTTTAAAGGCTAGTAATTTGTTTTTCGTTGAGTTCAATTGATCTAGGTTGTTAGAGAGAGTCTTTTTTTTTTCGTGGCTGCTGAGCCTCTTTTTCGTGATTACTAGGTTAAAATTGGTGGAATATTGCCTTTCATTTTCCTAGAATAAACCATAAAAGCTCAATTGCCATTTATTTTGATTCTACTTTATTTTTGATTACCTTTTTGCCTGATTTCCTTTTTTTTTTCTAATTTTCCTTTTCCTAGGACAAACCACAAAAGTTAATTGCCTTTTATTTTGATTCTGTCATATTCTTGATTGCCTTTTATTTTCTGAATTCTTTTTCGAGATTTTCCTTTTCCTAGGACTATTTACTGCGAGATATTTTTGTTAATTTGCAGGAAATCATGTCACGAGAGGAAGAAGACAACCCACCCCAACTCGGTAACAAACTCCTAGTAGAAGCCGTCACAGCTAGTATGGCTAAAATCCTTAGACAAGAATTGGATCAGAGGTTTGAAGAGTTTCGACTAGAGCTGCATGGTGATGCACATCAGAAACGTGCCTCAGGGTCTAAGCAAGAGAGTTCTGATAAAGGACACAACCATACAATACCTCAGCTAGGAAAATCCGATGGAGGGTCTAGGAGGCTTGGTTATGGATCCGACAGGTTAGCCGAAGAATATTATGGGCACAATAGCGACGTATCTAGAAGAGGCTATAGAAGCTATAGGCATAGAGAGAATCAAACGCGTAATCAAGATAATATGGGAGGTCTTAAAATTCGCATACCTTCATTCCAAGGAAGAAACGATCCAGACGCTTATTTAGAATGGGAAACTAAGATAGAGTTGGTTTTCAATTGCCAACAATATACTGAGGAGAATAGAGTGAGAGTGGCTGCTACCGAGTTTACAGATTATGCTTTAACTTGGTGGGAACAACTTGTTACTAATAAAAGACGGAATGGAGAACCTACAATCTGCACTTGGAGAGAATTGAAAACATTCATGAGGAAGCGGTTTGTTCCAACTCATTATCACCGAAGTTTGCATCAGAAACTGAGGGGATTAGCTCAAGGAAATCGATCAGTTGAGGAGTATTATCAAGAGATGGAAGCTTTAATGCTTAGAGCTGACATACTGGAGGATAAAGAGGCGACAATGGCTAGGTTTCTAGGGGGATTAAACCGCGAGATACAAGAAAGATTGGAGATAGAATTTTATGTTGAGATGGAAGATATGCTTCACAAAGCTATCTTGTTTGAACAGCAGCTCAAACGCAAGGGTCAGAACCGAAGTTACAATAACTACAAGCCCATTTATCCAAGAGATGAACGACCAAGAGAAGTTGTAAAACCAGAACCGGTCAAAGGAGAAACTAGGGGCGTTCCGGAAAGCTCCCACTTAACTAGGAACAGGGCTGAAACGAAACCGCGGGCTAGGGAAGTTAAGTGTTTTAAGTGTCAAGGACGAGGACACTATGTGAATGCTTGCCCAAATGATGTGTCTGCATTTTACCACATTTTAGGACCATTATTTAGCATGTTTTGCATTCATACTTGCATTATTATCATTGTTTTAGGTTCTTTGAAGCCTAATTTGCATTATTAGTGTTGGGCATTGCATACATTGCATAAAAGGTATTTTTAGGCACTTTTTGGAGCATATCATGGAGTATTTCGGACTATAAGAAGACCAATGAGGAATCGTCTAGCCTAAGGTTGAAGTTCAGAATGTGAACTAGAAGATTTGGCAGTCGAGTTCTGACACTCGAGCATGACACTCGACCATCACTTGGTTGAGTGGATTTGCGGACCAGAACTAAGACTTTGGACGAAGATTGACTTCTTGGGCTTCTCTGCGAAAAAGGCCCATCAAGACCTATTTGTGCAAGCCCAACAACTATTTTAGGCTTTTTCTATTTTCTTTCTTAAGGAAATTTCCTTTTCACTTTTTAAAGGAATTTCCCATTTTTCTTTCTAGGGAATTTTCCCTTTTTCTCTTTAAGTATTTTTCCTTTTTCTTTAAGATCTTTTTATCTATAAATTGTACTAGAATTTCCTCTTTTAATATACAATCTTTTCTAGCAAATTTCGATCTATCTCTTTACAAAGCAATTTACGATTTTTAGTCTTAAGTTTATGCAATTGATTTTCGATTTTAAGTCTATGTTTTACTTCATGAATTCTGAGTAAGTTAGTCTAGGGTTCTTGAGGAAAGGGTGAGATTAGGGGAAAACTTAGGGATTTCCAGATTTGTTTATGTTTGATTAAGGTCTTAGATCTCTTTAATTTAAGTGTTCTTAATGCTTGTTTCTTTCTGATCAATTGAAATTTGATCTCTTGGTGAATCCCCCCCGAGAGGCGTTTGGGGAATCACTTGAACATGCTTAAGTTAAGATAACATCTTCCTAGCTCAAGAGATTGATTGTCTAGGGTGTTATTAGGCTTTGTAAGGTCCATACTTAAAGCCTCTTGAATTTCCAATCGTTGGGCGAGAGTCAAGTCAGGTTGTCTTTTAGGAGAGGTCCCATTGTGCGAGAGCGAATGTGATTACTTTGTGATTCCTTGCTTAGAGGTCATCTAAATAGATTGATAAATAAGTCTGGAACCCCTAGGAATACCCTAATCATTGATCCTAAACCTCGAGAACCCGTTTTTCCTCTATTGAATTTTCGTGATTTTAATACTCTGCTTTTAGGTTGAGATTATGTGTTGCACTTCATTATTAGTTTTTGAAACGTCTTTATTTTTACTGCTCTGTTTTTACATTCTAATTTTATGTTTCGTTTTTAGCATTCTGTTTTAAGATTTCGTTGTCACCTAGGATAGATTACCACTCACTAAATCTAATCTGGCTTAGATTAGGATAAGTAGATTACATCTTGATTGCTAGTTACTCTCCCAGTGGATTGACACCATATTGTACTGCAATTGATTAGATAGACAGTATGGTATTTGAGAAAACACCGTGAAAAACGTCTTTATCAAATTGGCGCCGTTGCCGGGTGGGATCGAACTAGCTACAATTAGGAAAATCACTTTCCTGAGACTAAGTTTTACTATACTATTCTAATCTCGTTTCTGGTTTCTGTTTGCTTTCAGGTACACTCGATCAACAAGCTCGACTAACTCAGCCCGAGCTCGTTGATCTTTCTTCTGTTTCCAGAGAGCTCGAGCAGACCCCAAAAACACTCGATCACTACACTCGAGCACCACCTGCTCGAGTGTTATTTCCGATAACACAAATCACTTGCATGAAGACCTCATCCCATACTCTGACAAAATAGACCGTTTGCCTCGTGAATACTTGCGAGAACAACAGAACAGATTGAACGAAGAATACACGGATCAGGTGAACATGGAAGAACAAGTACAAGCTACTGAACTAGGAACTCGTCCTAGGAGAGTTAGACACATTGGCGCCGGTGATGCTCCCAGTATCCACACTCAACGCCATGGAATTGTCCCACCAGCCATCGCCAACAATAACTTTGAGATTAAGAGTGGTATGATCTCCATGGTTCAGAACAGTAAATTTCATGGTTTACCTTCTGAGGACCCACTAGATCATCTTGATGAATTTGAAAGACTAACCAGTCTGACAAAAATAAATGGGGTTAGTGAGGATGCTCTGAAATTGCGATTGTTTCCTTTCTCTCTTGGAGACAAAGCACATCTATGGGAAAAACACTTGCCACAAGGGTCTATTACATCTTGGGATGCCGACAAACAAGCGTTTCTAGGCAAATTCTTTTCCAACTCCAGAACTGCGAAACTTTGCAACTCTATCTCTGGTTTCAAGCAAAACCATTCTGAGACATTCTCAGAGGCTTGGGAACGATTCAAGATGTATCAATCACAATGTCCTCATCATGGTTTCACTACTGAGTCTCTTCTCAGTACTCTCTACAGAGGCGTCATTCCCAAGATACGTATGTTGCTAGATACAGCCAGCAATGGGAATTTTCTGAATAAGGATGTCGATGATGGATGGGAATTAGTGGAGAATTTAGCTCAAGCAGATGGCCAATACAGTGAAGACTATGATCGAACCCCTAGAGGCGCAACAGATTCAGATATGGTTAGTAGAAAAGAGCTCAAAGCCATACAAGACAAACTGGACAAGCTACTTTCAGCTCACCATAAGCAAGTACACCATGTCGGTGAATCAAAACGGGTTGAAGAAGACAATGACGAAGTTGAAGAGGTCAATTTCGTGCAGAACCAAAACAACAACTACAGACAATTCAACAGCTACAAACCCAACCCCAACCTCTCCTACAGAAACACAAATGTAGCAAATCCAAACGACCAGGTGTACCCACCCAAACCGCACCCGCAACCATAACCCAAACCATTCATACCCAAACAACAGTACCAGCAAACACACCACCAACCACCTCCTGGATACAACACGCAACCACCACAACAAACACCTGAAGTGACGGACATCTTGCAGCAGATACTAAAGGGACAGACAGCCAGCGGTTCCGAATTAACAAGGAAATTTGCTGAGGTACACGCTAAGATCGATGCTTCACATAATGAACTCAACTGCAAGTTTGAGACTCTTAATGCCCATCTCAAATATGTGGAGAATCAACAAGGATCTTCATCAACTGTAAAACAAACCGGACAGCTACCTGGAAAAGCTGTTCAAAACCCTAAGGATTATCACGCCAACGCCATTACACAGCCCAAAAACACAACTAACATACAAAAAGACTCAAAACCGTTTGCTCCACCTCCTTTCAAACCACAGCTTCCTTTTCCACAGAGATTCAAAAAGGATGTTGCAGACAAATACAAAGCTCTCTTTGAAAAGCAGATTAGGGACGTTGAAGTAAAAATACCAATTATGGACGCCTTTATGCTAATGCCCCCTTATCAAAAGTTTTTGAAGGATGCGGTCAAAGACAGAACACAAGAAGTCGAAGGGATGGTTGTGCTAACACATGAGGTCAGTGCTATTATACAAAGAAAAGTTGTGCCTAAGAAGCTTGATGATCCAGGAA
The DNA here is from genome assembly GCA_023374145.1 of Lepidium sativum. Taxonomy (NCBI): domain Eukaryota; kingdom Viridiplantae; phylum Streptophyta; class Magnoliopsida; order Brassicales; family Brassicaceae; genus Lepidium; species Lepidium sativum. The sequence continues at coordinate 18,994 of JAKUCM010003498.1, forward strand.
CGTTCACAATTCCATGCTCGCTTGGACCTCTCACATTCATGAGTTGCTTGTGTGATTTAGGGGCATCGATCAGCCTAATGCCTTTAACAGCCGCCAAAAGATTAGGGTTCGACAAGTACAAGTCTTGTAAGATATATTTGGTACTAGCTGACAGATCAGTTAGGATTCAACATGGAATTCTAGAAGACTTACCAGTTCGGGTTGTAGGAGTAGAAATCCCCACGAATTTTGTTGTTCTAGATATGGGAGAAGAACCAAAGGACCCCTTGCTTTTCGGTAGGCCTTTCTTAGCCACTGCAGGAGCTGTGATCAATGTGCCAAAAGGAGAAATCGAACTCAACCTTGGGAAAGATTTCAAGATGACTTTCAGCATCAGCGACATAATGAGAAAACCAACCATTGAGGGTCTGCTGTTCGTGGTGCAAGAAATAGATGATCTTTCAAAGGATCTGTTTGGGGAATTGATAGAGAAAGATCACCTCGGTACTGCTTTGATAAAAGACGGTTGTAATGGATACATATACGAAGAAACTGAGGTCTACAAAGGTTTGTTGGACTCTTGCAAATCACTGAAAAGTGGAAAACAGTTCGAGACCTTACACTCGACCCCAATACTCGAGCAAGCAGAGCTCGAGCATCCCGATTTAGCCTCTGGAAATCAACGCTCGACCACAACACTCGACCACACCAAGGTCGAGTATCAGATCGATGACGACTGGTCGGAGCTCAAATCACCGAAAGTGGAACTCAAACCACTCCCCTCCGGGCTCAGGTACGCATTTCTTGGATCTAACTCTACTTATCCAGCAATAGTAAATAATGCATTGAGTAATGATGAGTTAGACATGTTGCTTTCTAAATTAAGACGGTTTAGAAAAGCCTTAGGATATTCACTATCTGACATTAGAGGGATCTCTCCCGATTTGTGCACACATAGAATTCACCTTGAAAATGAATCTTATTCTAGCAGGGAACCTCGAAGGAGATTGAATCCGAATTTAAAGGAGGTTGTTAAAAAGGAAATTTTAAAACTGTTAGATGCTGATATAATTTACCCTATTTCTGATAGTAAATGGGTATCTCCTGTGCATTGTGTGCCTAAAAAGGGAGGGGTCACTGTCATTAGAAATGAGAATGATGATTTGATTCCAACTAGAACTGTTACAGGACATAGGATGTGCATTGATTTTAGGAAATTAAATTATGCATCTAGAAAAGATCATTATCCTTTGCCATTCATCGATCAGATGCTAGAAAGGTTGGCTAATCATTCATATTACTGTTTCCTTGATGGATATAGTGGATTTTTCCAAATCTCTATACATCCAAATGATCAGGAAAAAACAACCTTTACTTGCCCTTATGGTACATTTGCATATAGGAGAATGCCATTTGGTCTTTGTAATGCGCCTGCTACTTTTCAACGTTGCATGACTTCTATATTTTCGGATCTGATTTAGGAGATGGTTGAAGTGTTCATGGACGATTTTTCTGTCTATGGTTCTTCCTTCTCCTCTTGTTTGTCGAACTTGTGCAGGGTTTTATCCAGGTGTGTTGAGACGGATCTAGTGCTTAATTGGGAGAAATGCCACTTCATGGTGAGAGAAGGCATTGTTCTAGGTCATAAGATTTCAGAGAAGGGCATCGAAGTCGATAAAGCTAAAATAGAAGTGATGGTTCAGCTGCAGCCGCCCAAAACAGTCAAGGACATTAGGAGTTTCTTGGGACATGCAGGATTCTATAGACGATTCATCAAAGATTTTTCAAAGACTGCTAGGCCTTTGACTCACCTCCTTTGCAAGGAGGCGGATTTTGTCTTTGACGAGGAATGCCTCAAGGCTTTTCTCGAACTTAAAGAAGCCTTGATAACAACACCAATAGTCCAAGCACCTGATTGGAATCTCCCTTTTGAGATAATGTGTGATGCTAGTGACTATGCTGTTGGAGCAGTTCTGGGACAGAAGAAGGATAGGAAACTGAATGTGATATACTATGCTAGTAGAACACTAGACGAAGCCCAGGTGAAATACGCCACCATAGAGAAGGAATTGCTTGCAGTTGTGTTCGCTTTTGAGAAACTCAGGTCCTATCTGGTTGGATCAAAAGTTATTGTGCATACTGATCATGCAGCTCTAAGATACTTGATGAAAAAGAAGGATGATAAGCCTAGATTGCTTAGGTGGATTTTGTTGCTGCAAGAATTCGACATGGAGATAGTCGATAAACCAGGGATTGAAAACGGTGTTGCTGATCATTTATCAAGGATACAGGTTGAAGAAACCCTTCCAATGAATGATTCTATGCCTGAAGAGCAACTATTGAGTTTTTCCACCGAACACTCGACCATGACACTCGAGCACCACCTGCTCGAGTGTCAGGCCCACAGATAAAGAAGACTTTTTTCGATCGGATCAAGATTTGTGGGAACTTGCTTGCCATGGTATGCCGACTTGGTTAACTATTTTGTCGGAGGAGAACTGCCTAAAACTCTGAATTATCATCAAAGGAAAAATTCTTCACGGATGTAAGGCAGTATTTTTGGGATTAACCTTATCTTTACAAGCAAGGATCTGATGGACTGTTCAGAAGATGTGTATCAGAAGAGGAAGTCAAGGGAATATTGGAACACTGCCATGGATCTACTTATGGAGGACACTTTGCTGCGTTCAAAACAGCACAGAAAATCCTTCAATCCGGGTTATGGTGGCCATCAATTTTCAAAGACTGGGTAGTATAAGCAAGAGGAATGAGATGCCGCAAAATCCGATTTTGGAAATAGAAGTGTTTGACTGTTGGGGAATCGATTTCATGGGACCATTTAAGCCGCATTCTTTAGGGAACAGCTACATTCTAGTTGCTGTGGATTACGTCTCTAAATAGGTAGAAGCTATTGCAGCTCCTACAAACGATGCAAAAGTGGTACTTAAGTTTTTCAAACACATAATATTTCCCAGATTTGGTGTACCAAGAGTTGTGATCAGCGATGGAGCATCCCACTTTGTCAACAAGGTTTTCGAGAATTTGCTTAGGAAACATGAGGTTAAACACAAAGTGGCAACTCCTTATCATCCTCAAACCAGCGGACAAGTTGAAGTCTCTAATAGACAGATCGAATTGATTTTGATGAAGATAGTTGGGCTGTCAAAACGTGATTGGGCCGCCAAATTAGATGATACTCTTTGGGCCTATAGGACTGCTTTCAAAACACCTATTGGCCGCACACCTTTTCAATTGCTTTATGAAAAATCCCGCCATTTGCCAGTAGAGCTAGAGTACAAATCAATTTGGGCAACCAAACTCTTGAATTTCGATATCAAGACAGCACAAGAAAAGAGGCAGATGGATCTACATGAGCTTGAAGAAATCAGACTTGAAGCATATGATAGCTCAAAAGTATACAAAGATCGCATAAAGGCAGCTCACGACAAAAAGATCCAGCGGAAGAAAATCAAAGTTGGTGATCAAGTACTTCTCTTTAACTCAAGACTCAAGCTATTTCACGGAAAATTGCGATCAAAGTGGTCTGGTCCGTTCAAAGTACTGCAAGTTTTACCCTATGGAGCAATCACTTTAGCCAACAGCAATGGAGAAGGATTCACTGTGAACGGTCATAAAGTTAAACCTTATTTGGCCAACTGCACGATTCCCGAGGGAACTTCGGTTCTGCTCGATGAACCGCCTCCTCTCCAATAAATAGGAGGAAGTCGAGCTTGAGACTATAAACAAGCGCAGTTGGGAGGTAATCCCAAAGGAATCCTCTGTATATACATTCAATTTTTTCAAACATATTTTCTTTACATATATTTGCTATTGTTCATTTTTATTTGCATCTATTTCGTCTTACATGCACTTGGAAGGTTTTTTGTACTCTTTTGCAGGAAAGTGGGGCCCAAATAGGACAGGTGGGGTCGGAACCGACAAGATGGGACAACATTCGACCACGCCTGGTCGAGTGTCCCACTCGAGTATCAGCCATCACTTGGCAGACTGACACTCGACCAAACCTGCTCGAGTGTCAGGCTCGAGCGTCCGACCTTCATGCCTATTCACATGCCTCCAAAGCCTATAACTGCCAAAAGCTGAGAAAGGGGAGACATTTACTCCAAAAAATGGGTTAAATCTTTCTTTAATGCAATATCTTTTCTATTTAATTCAAAAGATTTGATTTAATCCAAGTTCAAATTTTGAATTTGAAAAGATTCCCCCTTTGTCTTTCGTCTTCTATAAAAGGAGGAGGAGCCTCTCTCCTTTCATTCACACGAAATACACTCTCTCTCTAACATTTCTCTCTAGTTTTTTTTCTCTCTTTTACAGAAGCAAATCGTCTCTCTTTCTGTTCATCCACTACACTCGATCATTTCAACTCGAGTGTCCAGGTCGAGCGTCAGAACACTTACTCTATTTCCGATCAACTTTCACCATGACTGACGGCAAATCCAGCAAAGCTAACCTCCTCTGCCTTAGAGCCAATAATAATGCTCGGTCAAGAAACAATCCTACCCAAGGAGAGTCTTCTAGGGCCGCAAACAAACCCGACAGAAAGGAGAAGAGAAGGTTGGAGGTGCAATCTGAAAATGAGTCAGAAGAAAGAAGAGAATACATGAATGAGGACGAGATGGACCTAGATCTTGTTGCTGAAACACTTCGTGAAGATGGGTATGGCGAAAGAGAGGCGGAAGAGGCAAGGGAGATAATCCTTGCCGGAAAAAGAGAAAAAGAGATGAAGGAAAGGCACAACTCGGCAAGAGCACTAAACGATCTGCGGAGGATGGATTTCTTAGGGACCCGCTATCCATGCAAGGAGGCGCTGACCGCAATGGGAATAGCCAGAGATGTGGATCTCATGTTGCAAAATTGTGGGCTGTCCACATTTGTGCAATATCTGCAGCGAGCATACAAGGAGGAGACTCTCTAGTTTTTGGCAACGGTTCAGATCGTTCTATACGATGCAGAAAACGAGAGTCCCCAAGAAAGGCAAGGTGGCAGTTACATCTTCTTTGCAATTAGAGGAAGGGACTATCGAATGACCTTCAGAGCACTTAGAGACCTCTTCGAGTTCCCAAAAGCCGAGTCCGAAAATTATGGACCAGATTTTGATAGAGCAGAGTTGGATGATGTGTGGCGGTCGATTGTATCTAAGACATCACTGATCCGAAACTCGGCCTTGAGGTATTTTTGAACAATCCTTGCAAATACATTTTTCTCACGTTTTACTACTGGAACGATCAATCTAGGAGAAATGGAGATGCTGGTGACTGCTCTCAAGGACATTGTTGGTACAAAGAGCGACGGATCCCCGATTATCGGAGATCAAAACAGTGCTGGTCTAACCATCCAATTTGCTAACCAATTGGTCACATACCGCGATTGGGCAAGGGGTAATAAAACTGGAGGACGTGATGGAAAGATCACAATTGGCGGACTTGTCACATGCATTCTGGAGAGATGTAATGTGCCAATCGATGAGACAGAATGGGCTGATCCTCGATTCATGAACATCGATCACTTAAGGAGGAGCCAATTCTTGGCTACGACTGAAGTTCGAGGTAAGCTCCTTTACTCTTTCCATCATTTACTTAGACCAAATCCTTTTCTACTCTTGCCAAACAGGGAGTACACATCGATAAGGATGGGGCAAAACACGGATTTTAATCCGCCTTTAGAAGCCTTGTACGATCCCAATGGCCCTCAGCAGAGTTCATCTCCAACAAACAGCGATGAAGTGGATCCTGAGGCGTATTGTTTTGAAGAATACACGATGCCACCACGTCAAGGAGAACCAATTCGAGAAGCACACAAGCACATAAGCTTGTTGCAGAAGATGAACAAATGGTTGATGAAGAAGGTGAAGAAGCTGACTGCAAGCGACGAAGCTAGAAGGCAGGAAAACGATGATCTAAGTAGAAGAGTGGCGGCTCTAGAAAGAAACAGCGGACCACCACCACCACCAACTATTCGCCCAAGAAGAGTCTCTGTATCCACGGATCGTGAAAGGCAGCACCAACCCGCACCAGCTAGACACTCCTCTGCAAACCCCGCAGCCTTCTCATATAGAAGACCATTTGATGCAGCTGGGGCAAGCTCGAGCCATCCGCTCGAGCACCAATCGATCTAGCATCAATCCAAACACTCGGCCGAAATGCTCGAGCAAGCTGAGCCCGAGCGTCAGAGGCACAATGATCACTACATGGAACTCATGCGGAATGTGGCAGCCGACTATTGGAACCACTAGAGAGGTACAAAAACCCCTTCCTTTAATTATAAATACCATTGCATATTTTTCACTTGACTTGCTTTTGCATATTTTTCACTTGACTTGCTGGTCTAGGATCCTCTTTCGGACTTTTATACACACAAGGGACTGTGTGATTTAAGTTTGGGGGAGGGTTCTAGAGGATATTTGACTTTGCTTTCTGTGATTCTTAGTTTTTATTCTTGCATTTGATCATTTGCATCACATCTAAGGCATAGAAAAACCAAAAATATTCTCTTTAGCATATTTTTAGATTGCATTACATCTAAAGGCATAGAAAACCCATAAAAATTTGAAAAAAATCGAAAAAGCATAAGTCAAAAACAGAGTGTTCATGTAGCTGCATTGCATTCATATAGGATTGAGTCTAGAGTTTTGGGAATCATCTTGCTAGATAGATAGACTTGCTAGGTTGATTGGCTAGTAACCATAGTGAACTCTTAAACTTGCGTTTTTTAGCCTCTTGAACACTGATTGGTAGATCATTGACCTTTGAAACCAATACTTAGGTTGTGTCTCGAAAAGAACCAGATTTGTTGCCTCATAATCGAATTCTATTTTTTCCAAATTAGGGGCTTGAAATACATTGCATAAGATCCTTCCTTAGATTCAGCTAGCTAAGTAAAAAGAAAAGCATAAGGTGAATATAGAATCATCCTTCTCAAATCAGCTCAAAATATATGGTCTAAGATGAACGGGGATTGTGCGAAAACTCGTACCTTCTTGTGTTCATCAATAAAGTCATTTCGATATCGCCTAAAATGAACCGGGACTGTGCGTAAACCCGTACTTTTTTGCGTATCATTGATAAAGCTAATACATCGATGCCTAAGGTGAACCGGGACTGTGCGTAAACCCGTACTTTTTCGTGCTTCATTAATAAAGCTAAAGCCAATAAAAACGAGTAGGAGTTGAGAAGTGATCGAAATGCTTAAACCATAGTGACTAGCTGAATTTGAGGAAGTTAAATCCCAAGGTCTTTGATCAATAGCCCCTCTTGCGGACTGCACTTAAAAGAAATAGGTCTCAAATCTGAGTTTCTTAAGAGTCCAAATAAGTGTTAGGGAATATTCGGTTTTTATGTTAAGCCTTGATGAAAGTAAATTGTGGTTCTTACAAAAGAATGAGGGTTCACTTGTGGATTACGGTTTTTCAGTTTGACAAGTCATTTGTTTAAGTAAGATGTTCCCATTGTCAGCAACTTCTCTTCCTTCTTAGTTCAATGCATATTTGCTTGAGGGCAAGCAAAGACTAAGTTTGGGGGAGTTGATGTGTCTACATTTTACCACATTTTAGGACCATTATTTAGCATGTTTTGCATTCATACTTGCATTATTATCATTGTTTTAGGTTCTTTTAAGCATAATTTGCATTATTAGTGTTGGGCATTGCATACATTGCATAAAAGGTATTTTTAGGCACTTTTTGGAGCTTATCATGGAGTATTTCGGACTATAAGAAGACCAATGAGGAATTGTCTGGCCTAAGGTTGAAGTTCAGAAAGTGAACTAGAAGATTTGGCACTCGAGTTCTGACACTCGAGCATGACACTCGACCATCACTTGGTCGAGTGGATTTGTGGACCAGAACTAAGACTTTGGACGAAGATTGACTTTTTGGGCTTCTCTGCAAAAAAGGCCCATCAAGACCTATTTGTGCAAGCCCAACAACTATTTTAGGCTTTTTCTATTTTCTTTCTTAAGGAAATTTCCTTTTCACTTTTTAAAGGAATTTCCCATTTTTCTTTCTAGGGAATTTTCCCTTTTTCTCTTTAAGTATTTTTCCTTTTTCTTTAAGATCTTTTTATCTATAAATTGTACTAGAATTTCCACTTTTAATATACAATCTTTTCTAGCAAATTTCGATCTATCTCTTTACAAAGCAATTTTCGATTTTTAGTCTTAAGTTTATGCAATTGATTTTCGATTTTAAGTCTATGTTTTACTTCATGAATTCTGAGTAAGTTAGTCTAGGGTTCTTGAGGAAAGGGTGAGATTAGGGGAAAACTTAGGGATTTCCAGATTTGTTTATGTTTGATTAAGGTCTTAGATCTCTTTAATTTAAGTGTTCTTAATGCTTGTTTCTTTCTGATCAATTGAAATTCGATCTCTTGGTGAATCCCCCCCGAGAGGCGTTTGGGGAATCACTTGAACATGCTTAAGTTAAGATAACATCTTCCTAGCTCAAGAGATTGATTGTCTAGGGTGTTATTAGGCTTTGTAAGGTCCATACTTAAAGCCTCTTGAATTTCCAATCGTTGGGCGAGAGTCAAGTCAGGTTGTCTTTTAGGAGAGGTCCCATTGCGCGAGAGCGAATGTGATTACTTTGTGATTCCTTGCTTAGAGGTCATCTAAATAGGTTGATAAATAAGTCTAGAACCCCTAGGAATACCCTAATCATTGATCCTAAACTTCGAGAACCCGTTTTTCCTCTATTGAATTTTCGTGATTTTAATACTCTGCTTTTAGGTTGAGATTTTGTGTTGCACTTCATTATTAGTTTTTAAAACGTCTTTATTTTTAATGCTCTGTTTTTACATTCTAATTTCATGTTTCGTTTTTAGCATTCTGTTTTAAGATTTCGTTGTCACCTAGGATAGATTACCACTCACTAAATCGAATCTGGCTTAGATTAGGGTAAGTAGATTACATCTTGATTGCTAGTTACTCTCCCAGTGGATTGAGACCATACTGTACTGCAATTGATTAGATAGACAGTTTGGTATTTGAGAAAACACCGTGAAAAACGTCTTTATCACCAAACCAGAAAGTTATGATGCTGCTGCCAATGGGAGAGTATGAGACAGCTGACGAAGAGGAACTAGAGCTTGAAGAACTTGAGCCTGCGCTCACTTATGAAGCTACACCTTTGAGTGGTAATCTCATTGTAGCAAGGAGATCACTCAGCTTGACTGTGCAACCATCAGAACGAGAACAGAGGGAAAACTTGTTCCATACAAGGTGTATGGTGCAAAACAAAATTTGTAGCATGATTATTGATGGATGCAGCTGTACTAACGTGGCTAGTGATACAATGGTGAAGAAACTAGGTTTGGAAACAAAGCCACAACCAAAACCTTATAAGATTCAATGGCTGAAAAAGAGGGAAGAACTAATTGTGGCTAAGCAAGTGATGGTTTCTTACCAATGGAAGTTGGGCACATACTGTTAGGAAGACCATGGCAATCCGACAGAAAGGTTGTACACGATGGTTTTACAAACCGTCACTCCTTCACTCACCAAGGCCGAAAGATAGTGTTGCTGCCGTTATCTCCTCAAGAGGTGTACAAGGATCAGCTGCAGCTTAAGGGGTCAAGAGAGGCACCACCACAAGGCCGTAAGGCATCTAATTACTACACAAAAACTGTACCAACCAAACATTCACTTATTAACTGTCCCATGCTTTTATTCGTGTTCAAAGAAGCCTTAGCTTCTTTATCTAACCTAGAGCCGGTTTTGCCGAGCAAAATGTCTTCTCTTTTGCAGGAATTTGAAGATGTTTTCCCAGAGGAGATTAAAGACGGACTGCCTCCTATTAGGGGAATTGAACACCAAATCGATTTGGTTCCTGGCGCTTCTCTACCAAACAGACCCGCCTACCGAACCAACCCTATGGAGACTAAGGAACTTCAAAAACAAGTGGATGAGCTGCTAAAGAAGGGGTATATGCGAGAGAGCATGAGCCCTTGTGCCGTTCCCGTACTTCTCGTGCCAAAGAAGGATGGCAGCTGACGTATGTGTGTAGATTGCAGAGCAATCAACAACATAACGGTTAAGTATCGACATCCTATCCCTAGACTTGATGATATGCTTGATGAATTGCATGGTTCTGTCATTTTCTCTGAGATAGATTTAAAAAGTGGTTATCATCAGATTAGAATGAAAGATGGTGATGAGTGGAAAACTGCATTCAAAACTAAGCATGGTTTATACGAACGGTTAGTGATGCCATTTGGGCTGAAAAATGCACCTAGCACTTTTATGAGATTGATGAATCATGTCCTTAGAACATTTATAGGCGAGTTTGTAGTGGTTTATTTCGATGACATCTTAGTCTACAGCAAGAATCTAGACGATCATATTCAGCATGTTAGTAAGGTTTTAGAAGCGCTTAGACAAGAAAAGTTATATGCCAACCTTAAGAAATGCACTTTCTGCACGGATAATCTTGTGTTTCTAGGCTTTGTCGTAAGTGCAGGGGGAATTAAGGTGGACGAGGAAAAGGTGAAAGCCATTGGAGAATGGCCCACGCCTAAGAGCTTAAGTGAAGTTAGGAGCTTTCATGGACTAGCTTGGTTCTATAGGCGCTTCATAAGAGATTTTAGCATGTTGGCTGCTCCATTAACCGAGATAATCAAGAAGGAAGTTGGGTTTAAGTGGACAGAAGCACAAGAAACTGCCTTCAGCACATTAAAGGATAAGCTTATCAATGCTCCTATTCTAGCTTTACCTAATTTTCTTAAAACATTTGAAATAGAATGTGATGCTTCTAATGTGGGTATTGGAGCTGTTTTGATGCAGGATAAGAAAGCCATTGCATATTTTAGTGAAAAATTGAGAGGATCAACCTTGAACTATCCCATTTACGATAAGGAGCTGTACGCGTTAGTGAGGGCTTTGCAAACATGGCAGCACTACCTTTGGCCAAAGGAATTCGTGATACATACTGACCATGAGTCACTTAAGCATCTCAAGGGCCAACACAAGCTGAACAAACGCCATGCTAGGTGGGTGGAATTCATTGAAACCTTTCCCTATGTCATTCGTTTCAAACAAGGTAAGGACAATGTGGTCGCTGATGCATTGTCAAGGAGGTACACTCTACTCTATACTCTTGAAACTAAGCTTCTAGGGTTTGAACATTTGAAAGAGCTTTATGGAACCGATTCTGATTTTAAAGCCATATTTGCTGAATGTTCTAAACATGGTTCTGGCCGATACTATAAGCATGATGGTTTCTTGTTTTATGAGAACCGATTATGTGTACCTAATTGTTTAGTTAGGGAAGCCCATGGAGGAGGTCTCATGGGTCACTTTGGCGTGGCTAAAACACTGAAAATCATGCAAGATCACTTCTTTTGGCCACACATGAGAAGAGATGTTGAACGAGTATGTTCTCGTTGTGTAACTTGCAAGCAAGCCAAATCTACTACACAACCCCACGGTTTGTATTCTCCTTTACCTATTCCTGAGCATCCTTGGGTTGATATTTCCATGGATTTTGTAGTAGGATTGCCTAGAACGCGGGCTGGAAGAGATTCCATCTTTGTGGTAGTTGATAGGTTCTCGAAAATGGCTCATTTTATTGCTTGTCACAAGACTGATGATGCATCGCATGTAGCTAGCTTGTTCTTTAGAGAAATTGTTAGGTTGCATGGTATGCCTAAGACAATAGTTTTTGATCGTGACACTAAGTTCTTAAGCCATTTTTGGCGCACGTTATGGTCTAAGTTAGGCACTAAGCTAATTTTTTCTACTACTTGCCACCCCCAAACTGATGGCCAAACAGAAGTAGTTAACCGCACTTTGTCTACACTCTTGCGTGCTTTGATTAAAAAGAACCTTAAGTCTTGGGAAGATTGCTTGCCACATGTAGAATTTGCTTATAATCATTTTGTGCATTCAGCATCTAAATATTCACCATTCCAAGTCGTGTATGGATTTAATCCCTTGTCTCCGTTGGATTTAACCCCTTTACCTGAGCATGAAAGGCTTAGTTTGGATGGTAAGAAGAAGGCAGAGTTAGTTAAACAGATTCATGAGGAGGCCAGAATCAATATCGACGCAAAGACAAAGTTGTATGCTCAACATGCTAACAAAGCAAGACGTGAACTCATTTTCAATGAGGGAGATCAAGTCTAGGTGCATCTAAGGAAGGAGAGGTTTCCAGCTGAAAGGAAATCGAAGCTCATGCCAAGAATTGATGGACCATTCACCGTTGTTAAGAGGATCAACAACAACGCCTATGAACTCGATCTTCAAGGTAAGTACAACATAAGTTCAAGCTTCAACGTATCTGACTTGAGCCATTTTCTTGCAGATGAAACAGATTTGAGGTCAAATCTTCTTAAAGAAGGGGTGGATGATATGATATTGGTCACGACAGAACCTAACACAACGGAAGAGGAGCATATGGATAAGGACTTATTACGTGTACCAGCTGGGGCCATGACAAGATCAAGGACTAAGCTCTTCAACCAAGCTGTAGGAGGACTTGTGGTGCGGATTCAAAGTCAAGAATAAGATAATCCAAGTCCAAACACATTGGTTCTAACTTGTAGTCAACAAATGGGTGTGTAGCCTATTTGTACTCTTTTTCCTTCACTTGGTTTTATCCCAATGGGTTTTCCAAGTAAGGTTTTAATGAGGCAAATAAGGCCCACACTTAACAAGAGGACCCATTTTGTTGAGTTAGGATTTTAAGGCCTTTTAGCCCAAAAGACATTAGGGTTTTTCGTTTGGCTTTATGTTTTTCTATTTAAGTAACACAAACACTTTGCTTTAAGGGTATCCACGTTTTTTATCAATAGAATTCACTCAATTTGAGTATTGTTCTCTTCTTTGGTGAGTCATATCCAAAGAACTCCAACGGAATATCAAGAGACTTCCACCTCTCTTGTGTGACCTAACGATTCCCCCCCTTGGATTCTCCATCTCTCACGAGTTTTAGAAACCACATATATCCCCTTGCTTGTCTTTGAAGTGTCGATCCTTTGGAGGATTACATCAACATGGCTAGACGTTAGGATCAAACTCGACTTCATAACTCAACCAAAATAGTTCATGACGCGTTCACCATTAGAAATAGCGTCTAGATTAAGGTAAAATTGTTATGTTAATACCTATGATACCACTCTAAGTTGGCTTAGAACACTTTCTCATGTCAAAATTACATTATATTTCTTGAACATAGCTATAAGATATCACATGTGTAGAAGAATCATATGAACATGGCTAGACGTTAGGATCAAACTCGACTTCATAACTCAACCAAAATAGTTCATGACAGGTTCACCATTTGACATGGCGTTTATATTAAGGGAAAATTATTATGTAAAGACCTATGATACCACTCTAAGTTGGCTTAGCACACTTTCTCATGTGAAAAATGACATTACGTTGCTTTGAATCTAGCTAAAAGAGATCACATGTGTACAAGGATCATATGAACATGGCTAGACGTTAGGATAAAAGTCGACTTCATAACTCAACCAAAATAGTTCATGACGGGTTCACCGTTAGACATAGCGTCTAGATTAAGGTAAAATCGTTATGTTAAGACCTATGATACCACTCTAAGTTGGCTTAGCACACTTTCTCATGTCAAAATGTTATCTGACTTGAGCCATGTTCATATGATCCTTCTAAACATGTCATTTTAGCTAGGTTGCTTGAACCTAGCTAAAAGAGATCACATGTTTAGAAGGATCATGTGAACTTGGCAATACGTTATGATAAAAGTCGACTTCATAACTCAACCAAAATTGTTCATGACGGGATCACCATTAGATATAGCATCTAGATTAAAGTAAAATTGTTATGTTAAGACCTATGATACCACTCTAAGTTGGCTTAGCTCACTTTCTCATGTCAAAATGACATTACGTTGCTTGAACCTAGCTAAATGAGATCACATGTGTAGAAGGATCATATGAACATGGCTAGACGTTAGGATCAAACTCGACTTCATAACTCAACCAAAATAGTTCATGACGGGTTTCACCATTAGACATAGTGTCTAGAATAAGGTAAAATGGTTATGTTAAGAGCTATGATAAATCTCTAAGTTGGCTTAGCACACACTCTCATGTCAAAATCACATTAGGTTGCTTAAACCTAGCTAAAAGAGATCACATGTTTAGAAGGATCATATGAACATGGCAATACGTTAGGATAAAAGTCGACTTCATAACTAAACCAAAATACTTCATAACGGGTTCACCATTAGATATAGCGTTTAGATTAAGGTAAAATTGTTAGTTAAGACCTATGATACCACTCTAAGTTGGCTTAGTTCACTTTCTCATGTCAAAATGACATTACGTTGCTTGAACCTAGCTAAATGAGATCACATGTGTAGAAGGATCATATGAACATGGCTAGACGTTAGGATCAAACTCGACTTCAGAACTCAACCAAAATAGTTCATGATGGGTTCACCATTAGAAATAGCGTCTAGATTTAGGTAAAATCGTTATGTTAAGACCTATGATACCACTCTAAGTTGGCTTAGAACACTTTCTCATGTCAAAATTACATTATATTGCTTGAACCTAGCTAAAAGATATCACATGTGTAGAAGGATCATATGAACATGGCTAGACGTTTAGGATCAAACTCAACTTCATAACTCAACCAAAATAGTTCATGACGGGTTCACCAGTAGACATAGCGTCTACATTAAGGTAAAATTGTTATGTTAAGACCTTAATACCACTCTAAGTTGGCTTAGCACACTTTCTCATGTAAAAATGACATTAAGTTGCTTAAACCTTAGCTAAATGAGATAACATGTTTAGAAGGATCATATGAACATGCCTAGATGCTAAGATAAAACTCGACTTCATAACTCAACCAAAATAGTTCATGACGGGTTCACCATTAGACCTAGCTTGGTTTAAGGTAAAATGGTTATGTTAAGAGCTATGATAAATCTCTAAGTTGGCTTAGCACACTCTCTCATGTCAAAATTCTCTCTCTCTC
>JAKUCM010003499.1:0-76802 GCA_023374145.1 Lepidium sativum
TACTTTTTAGTTTTTTTTTTCTCTAATTAATATAACAAAACCAAGAATAAGATATAAGGAAAAATATATAAATTGATAAGAAACATAAGTTTCTTCAAAACCTTAACCCAAACGAAGAAAATATTTTTAATAAAAGTCCCAAAAATATCATAAACTCATAATATAATAATAGTTACCTTCTATGATGAATGATTGTACTACAATAATAAAAGAGTAGAGTCTTATACCAATAAGATTGAATCTCACATATCTCTCATAAATGGTGAAGTAGAAACCAAAACAATACCTACTATTTGACGTTTAGATAAAACTCTTAAAAGAAAAGATCTCAAATTCGTTTTGAAAGTACGAACAAGGAGCAAAACTAACTTTTGCATAAAGTATTTTTGACTTTCTTACCCTTTATGATTATAATCATTTCATATATACCTCCTAAATTTGCATAGTTACCTCAATGCACCCTACTCAAATTCTTTCTTAAAGTTTATATGTTTAGATCGACAAAGCCAAAAATAGCATATAAAACAACACAAACTAGCAAATGGCTCTTAGCTTAGTAGCAGACGGTAAGTCCACATAAGATATCTCATTTGCACAACCAGAAATCGAGTCTCCCCACCTACATTATGTAGAAATTTGGCTATTGGACCGACCAGTTGTGGCCCAATATAATTTGCCGTTGACAAAAAAAAAAAAAAAACAACACAAACTATATATTTAATTTTTCCCAATAATCTAGATAACCAAATTCTAATAATATTATATTAACTCGTTTTTTCCCACTACTATTATCTTCATAACTATCCTATTCAAATGGTTTAAACTAAATACTGTCCTTCAAATTGTTATTATAAAAATTTCCCTTCAGAAAAATTCATAGATTGTAAGGATTAATTAGAACAATTAAAAGAATTGGGGAGGATTCATAATAAACAAAAACGTTGTGGGTTCTTACGTCAAAGCCGTATATGTGAAAACACCAATTCCTACCATTGCTGAAATATTCAGGAACGCTTTTCCTTAATCTCGTAAGGGTATCTTACCCCTTATATTAATTTCTCTTTTATTTCTATTTCTCATATAATTTGTTACCCAGAATCCTAGAATCTGTGATTCTTTCACACATTGAGATCAAATTCCAATTTCTTTCTTCTTCCATCATGTGTCCGTTGAGGTTCTTATTGGTGTTCTTCTCTGCGATTCTCGCCGGATATTTCGCGTGGAGTACGATGAATTCTTCGCCGGAACTCATCTCACCCGATTCACCCGTCGATTTGAATGAGAAACAAGAACTCAATTTCAAAAAGGTAATCACATTAATCTCGTTGCATTTTTTCGTTAATTTCTTGAATTCTGTTTCAAAAAGATTCTAATTTCTCTTTTTTGTTCAATGGCGGTTAACAGAAGATGCAGAATGGTTTTTGGGTGTTTGTTGATATGGCGAGCGGAAGATATCTTTGGAAGAATTTCAAGGAGATGAGAGAAAAAAGTCAATGAAGACGATGATGATGATGAATACATTCGTCTGTTTTTTTGGTCTCTTCTTTGTGCAGAACAATAACATACGGAGATGAGTAAATTTGTACTAATTCTTCCACAGAATTTTGTAACTTTTTATTATTTGATTTGTAATCTGGATACAAGAAAACAAAAAGTTTCTAACTTTCAAGCAATTTTATTCTCTTTACCAATGAATTTTCTCCAAAATATAAAAAATACAAATCATGATAGGATACACTTCTTCACTTAGGATAAATTGGAATAGGGTACATGTAATTTGGCTATATTTACAACCTAAACTTTGAGATTAAACTGACGTAGTTGTGAATCTCAGACAAGATTCAGGTTGAATCACCTTGAAGCTTGATAGACATGTATAGGAGGGTGAGAAGAGCTCCTTGCGGAAGAGGAGCATGTCTAGTTAAATTGGAACCAACCCACATCGCCAGTACCACAAGAACCACTATGCTGCTGCTTGCTTTTCCACAGAGCCAGCTCGCGAATGTTAGACAAAGTGTGAGAAGGATGCCACCTTTTCCCCCTAGATCCAAGCGATCATGAATCCAACTTTGTAACCCTTGTCGAGTTCCTGGTCGAGTAAAGCTGTGAATGTGCTGAATGTGAGAGATGCTAGGCAACCAAGTGTATATAGAAGAAACATTGATAAGAAGGCAGACTTGAGAACTTCAAGAAAAGAGTCTCTCTGTTCTTCTGCAGTTTCTTCTTCTTCCTGTTGCTCACTGTCTGTTTCCCTGTAGAACTGTGAGTTTGGATATGTATAATAGCATTCATAGAATCTCTCGTGTCTAGAACTGTGTCTTTTCGCAGACCAGCTGTAATAATAATTCATGGCATCTTCAACCTCAGGGGTGTAATTGTGCCTTTTCACTCTATGGAACCGGGAAATTTCTTGATGTTAAAGTGCTCGGTCGTACTGAGTCCTTGAAGCTTCATTAGATAGTACCTTTTCAAACAAAATTTACAGGTAAAAGTGAATAAGATTCCATCGGTTGAATGAGTCATAGAAAGGGAAAAGAAGATTTAGAACGAAATCACACTAGGAACAACGAATTCTCTTGAATAACTCTCCTGCTTTAGAGTCCTTATTTACATCAGGATGAAATTGCAATAGCAACATAAGAATCCACTCAAAAACATAACGCTGAGGAATATAAGATTAGCAGAAGAAGATAGACACAGTCTGATAACTTGCTGATGATAATAAACAAAGGCAACTATATGATACAAACATTAGTTTTATCTTTTAATATTTCTCTAAATCATAATTGGGTATAGGCCATGAAAACTGTTGCTTTCACTACTGAATTTCAAGTTTTCCAAGCATAAAAATTTAAGAGAGAGACTCTGATCCATCATGGAACTTTCATGGTTGTTAAAAAAGTGGTCGTGTTCTCAATTATCTTAATAAAAACCAGATAGTGATTGCAATTTCATATCTTAAGCATGATCGAATACCGGAGATCCATCATTGCTATCTCGGAAGGGACAAAACGAAAAGAGACCGAAATAAAGTCTTTACCTTTCGAGCGAGCAGGCGATAAGCTCTCTTGATGTCCACTTGTGACCGCCGGTATTAGAAGACGCTGCAGAAGTAACAATCGTTTTGGAGCGGTTCCGGAGATGGAGGATGAGAATCGACGGCAGCTCTTGATTGGGATAGGTCCCACAAGAAGGTGAGTTTGCATTATCTTCACACACTCACAGGTCCCAAACGGACCACTGACGTTTAGTGGTGAAAGAAAAGAAGCTTTCTCGTACAACTGACGGGTCAGATTATCTCACAAGTTTTTCGGATGTCTCTAATCTCAATTATGGGCCTTTGGATATTGGGCTTCATATTGTACCTCCTGAAATTCGTTTTGACGAGATAATTCAAAGAAACCAATTCATCATATGCAACAACACTTCGTACTAGAATAACATAATTTATAGTAATCAATAATTTATGTTATGTATTGTATTTCATAACCATTCCAAGTAAATCATCGTTCACTATAATTTGCTTTAGTATGTATTGGAACAAATAATATAAAATTTACACACATTTTATAAAACTTGCTGAAATCGTGAATAAAAGCTATAGATCTGGATGTTATTTAATGGATCTGAATGTACTGATTATTGAGCTACAATAAACGAGATGGCTATGAATAAAGGGTTTAAAGTCCATCGTAGTATCCTCCAAACGATATTTGAGCTCTTGCCACCGGAAGACCCTTCATCACACATATTGCTTCATTTAGCTTTGTTGCTTGCTTCACTACTTCGCTCACTCTCTGCAATAACAATATATAATTAAAGTCAAAAGTATTGACTCGAGATCCCAAATAAAACATCTATAGGGTCAACTTTTACATAACTTGTAAGGAAATGTAATCAAGGAACAGTGACGTTATTCCAAACGTGTTTTTGTTAATAAGACGCAATAAAAGATAAACATAAAACGTAGAAAGACAAAATAAATATCTTCTCTACAAGACTACAATTATTGATTCTTTACTTAGATACGTAATACGCCACACCGCCAAACGCATCCTTATCACTTTGGTCGGATCAAAGACCAAATTTACCAAACACCTAAATTTATATACCTTGAGATTTAACTATCATAACTACTAGTTATTAAAAGAAGCATACCAAACTTTATAATAATTCGTGACTAGCCTTCGTTAATTCAAATAGATCAAATAAATAAATTATAAATCCAGCAGAAATTTGTAATTTATCATTAAATAACCTAATTTTTATTATTATTCACACAGTAGATGTCTATCTTAGTAATTAGGGAAGAAAATTACCTTATTATCATCAGAGTAAATCTGGAACCTGAGGATCTGGTTCTTGTTCCGACAACCGTGGATGCTAGTGTTTTGTCCTAAGAAGAAGACACAGATGGTAGCAGCAGCAGCTGCAACACCAAATGAACATATTGCTCCGATTCCGTTTAGACTTTTCTGCCATAGATTCATTCTTTCGCCACGTATGTTCTCATCTTCTTCCCAACCTTTCTTGATCCACAAGTTAGCACCTTCTTCAACCTCTGATCCCATGATTTCATCACAGTACTCTCCTCCTAACCCTCCTTCCGACTCAGAGTGTTTATCATCGCTCGTGAGTCTCGCTGGTAAGTCCAATTTCATGTCGGCAAATTCGGTTTCCTTCGTTCTCTTGACAAAGGTTATTCTGGGAGATGGAAAAGACTCCATCGGGTCTGAGTCCGAGACATCTGGATCCAAGTACTTCTTGTGATCTGCGTCGCCCACGGGAGATACGGGTTCCCAGGTTATAGGAATTTGGAGGAGTTGTGTGGGGACCACACTTGATCTCTGATTAAGAAGCTCTGTTTTTCCGACAGAATCTTGTCTTGAGCAGATGATGTAATCCATGTCGAAGCTTTTCCCTGTCTTTCTGATCATCTTAGTCGCTTCATGATCCTCTTCATGATCAAGATCTAGACCCTTGTAGTTGTTTTTGGGGAGTATTTCCCACTCCTCGAGATCCATCTCTTCCGAGTTCTTGATTTCTTTTCTCCGATTAGGGTTCTTGGAAAAGAGAGAGAAGAGAGATTTTCTTTTTCTTTTTGTCTCAATGGTTGGAGCGAGTCAGGTTTAGTGATTTTGAGGAGAGACGTCACTCTCCCTAGTGGTTATGCAGTGGTTTCGAGATTCTTAAATAGATCAAAGAAGAAAAAACGTACACTTAAATGGTTAATTAGTGTCCTCGCTCTTGTGTTTGACCAGATAAAAAGTGTAATTAACTGTTAGAATAGACAAAATACTTTATGATCTTTATTTTTTTTTTGAGAAATTCTTGTGAAAAATTACCTACCTTATAGAAACTTATTTCACTTTCTTTTCCTTTTTCATTTTTTTTATATTTTATTATTGAAAAATTCTTTGTGATATTCCAATTAAAAATGTTCTTATACTCTTTTGTCGATTTTTTATTTTGGTACTAAATAACTATATACTAAAATTTAGTCGGATTTTAAATAGGTAAAACCAATATAAATCTAAAATAATATTAGTTCAGATTTAAATGGTTACATTTATTAAATAGGTAAATACTAATAAATAAGTAGTTGTAAGTTGTAATCAAATATTTTTAATACTGATTAGTTTTGGTTCTAATTTACAATCGGGAAAAGAATTATAATTATCTAAATATTAGAATCAAATATCTGTTTTACTGGTTTTTTATAGTGATGAGTAGATTTGATTAGTGATTTTTTGGTCGGCGGTTAGTAATTCAACATAAGTTTGGGCGTGAGGTAAATAAGTTAGAGCTTATCTATAAGACATGAAGTGACAAAAATAGATGTTGCCATTTTAGGTCCCACTTCAAGAAGTTTGTATCTTTCTATTGTCTTCTTTGACAACTTCCCTTCTTTCTTTGATTTTTTTATTTATTTCTTACAGCTATTTGTTGACACGCTAACTCAATTTTGACAAGATTTGCTTATTAATAACATTTAACCATGCTTTAGTTAGATGATAGTTATGAAGAAGTCTTGCAATTCCTAGTTTATAGATTAAGACGCCACAGCTATGCGGGAATTTAAATTCCTTACATAATAATACAAAAAATATTGAAGTTTACAGATAGAGAGGAAGAGTCTTCAAACATAAACTTGATACCAAAATATGAACGTTTTTCATATTTTTTTCGTACATATAATAAGTAAATTACCAAATTTCAGTAATTAACCGACAAAAACGAAAGGACTAAAAAGAGAAGAAGATGTGTACTACAAGTCACACGTTAAAAGTCATTTTCAAAGCAGAAAAAATATATGCAGGGATTGCTTGTTCTCAATTACTCGTGTTATTCAAGGAAAAAATCAGCTAAAGTTCATTTAACTAATGTAAACAGACCACGTCATTCACTTTTCACTATATTATCCTATCAGAAATCATATTTTTAAATAGAGTTTCGGATATCTAGTTGCTAATAGAAAAAATAAAACAAGGGTAATGAAAAAAAGTAATTACTTTTTGTCTGATTTCATGCTTGATTAATCTTGAGCTTAAAGCATTTGTTAAACTTTAATAGTCGAAAAAATCAAATTGAAGTAAGCTCCTCAACTAAAGATTCCTTAGTTGAAAATATCTAAATAAGAGATTCAACTGTCACATGCATACGCAAAAACGACAGGGATTCAAAAATTCAATATGTGAACCAGAATGATTCACAACTCTGACAAGTTTCTTTCACATTAACAGCACAAATGTGTCCATCTCTAATACCAATTAAACCAAACTATTTGTAATATGCACAAACTGTAACCACATCGAAGTGGACCCAGAACAAGAATATTCAAAAAAGGAGGAACTATATTCACAAAAGAAGCATAACGTGATTTACACATATAGAACTCTGAAGTTACAGAAACATGTCAGTCAAGGAACTCTCACAATGTAGAATATTCAGAATTACCCTTTTAGACTGATTGTGATGAAGATTTTCTTAATGAGACCGATGCAAGTGCCTTCTTTGCTCTTTCTTGAAAGTTCTTTGTTTTGGTGAGTTTCAGTTTCATCCATAACCTCCTCACATCAATCATGTGCAAGGTACGGTCAAACAGTTGGCTAGTCTCACCAAGTATTCCCAAGCTCAGATGTTGAACATACAATGTCCATAACATTTTGAAACGCGATCCCATGATGGGAAAGATCAAAATTGCCAGTTTCAAGGATAGAAACATTAGTGAAAGTACCAAATATGGCTCCTTTACTGCTATATTTCTGATAGACGAGCCCTTGTGTAGCCATGTGATCAGGTTATCATCGGTGTCGAAGCTTGTTGGTTCAACTTCATTCACATACTGATATTGCACAAGTTTAAGACCTGGAAAGCCACATGGATATACACATACACCAAGTAGAACTTGTTATACAATTTGAACTGACTGAGACTGTCTTTTCAAGGGCTTTAACAATTTGTTTGCTAATGTATTCAGAACAGACACATAGTCAGAATTATTTATGAAAGATGCTCTCACCTGTTGTTTCCTTGTAAAATTGAATCAGGGATGCAAGATCCTTTTGACCATAGTATCGCATCTTCCGTGTTTGATTCATCATCAGAATTGAAGGCAAGCTATGGATACCATACCTGGAGAACAAACTGTAAGGAGAGGCCAAAAAGAAAATGAAAACATTTAGCCTTTTAATGATTAAGTTGCTCCTCATGAAACAAATTCATCAGGATAAAAGAGTTGTACAGTACAACAAACTAATCTACATTTGTTGATCACCCAATAAAACTGAAAAATAGCTGATAGAACAAACACACACATTATTCATATACTGTCACCTTACTGAATTATTTGTCCTGTCTTTGTAAGAAATTCTAAACTGATCAGTGCAAAACAACTATTGATTTCTGGCAAGTAATCTGACTAGCAATTGAAAGTCCTCTTCTTTCTTTATTTTTTTCTTTCTGCAAGTAAGATATCAAAACCCGAATTTCTTGTTGTGAATGATTCAAACGGACCCCTGGCCTCACTACATTAGATATGATGTAAATAGGATGTAAATGAAATTATATTCATACTCAATATTTGAAGTAAGTTCTTACGACGGTAAAGCCTGAGATTGCTCAACAATCAAGTGCTTTATGTGAGGAAACATTGAAGCCAGAACATCAAACTTTGGGCGTACTACACGTGAAAACGGGCAATGTGAGTCATAAAATAGTATGGATGTATACACATATCCATGGTTTGCATCCATGAATCTGTCGAGCAATTCTCCATCCACCTGCATTAGCAAAAACACAAATTTAGATACTTCTTGAGTTACAATAATGAGCACAATTCTATGTCCACACCCTATGGAGAAGCACACACAAACATATTAATTTTGCAATAACTTCTTTGCTGCATTTCAACATAGAAGAGCTTAATACCGTGCAGAAGACATGAAGACACCATGTTGGTAGTTTCACATGTATAAAGACATGCAATTAAATACATTACAGGCTTGAGTTAAGAGAGATCCTATATACGGCGAAACAAGTATAATCGTCATGAATGCATCATAGATATCCACTTGTCATTCCTAAACAATTCAACCATATAAGCTTGCATAACTAAAGCTAGAACAAAAAAAACAAACAAAAAAGGTGACTTATGACATGCCACAACACTAAGTGACATGATGCCAAACAAGTACTAGAGGGCATGTTCCTTGCAAATCACATTATGGAAGAGAGTTATCATCCGAAGCTTCAAGGGATAAAATTTTCAACTTTAAGTATATCAAACTCGAAGATAAAAAATGCTACAAACCCAAAACAAATATATTCACATCAGACGTATCTAACACAAAGCATACCAAATCCAGCAAAATTGAGACGAGACATACCTCGATGGTAGGAGGGCTCGAATAGAGAGAGCGGGGACATTTTCGCTGGATCCCAAATCGGAACACCTGGAATTCGTGATCGCAAACGTCAACGGCGAACCCAGAAGGTAAGCATGATCCAGCTATCGCAGAGAAGAGGATTATGAAGACCAAAAAATTCAATAATTTCAGAAACCCAAATCTACGGCAAAAGACCAAGAGAGAGATCAAATTTCCAGAAATTCGCTAAGAAAATCCACAAAAACTTCTAAAGAGATTAAAGTTGAAACTCGCAACAGAATTGAGGAACAAAGCACAGATTAAAACAAAATAACTAAGCAAAGGTGAAGTCTTTTGGTTGAGCACAAGGGCACGAAGAATAAAGCTTTAAAATAAATTTGGGCCGGTAGGAGCTGACCAGTAACCAATGTCTTTAAAGCCCATTTTGTAGATACACTGGCCCATAGGCCATTGTCTCCAGAATTTGACCCTTAAGTGTATATTTATTGACCGAATAGTAGTAGTCAAAGAGTTCTTCTCTCCTCCTCTTTGTTCTTTCTGAATACATTTTTAGGGCTTTGAAGCCGAACGCCTGAAGCTCAAATTAAGAAAAAGAAATGGAGGTTGTGGATAGGAGGGACGAGGAGATCCGGGACGGAAAAGATTCGGGAAACATGGACAGCATTAAGTTTCAGTATGTTACCGACTCTGTTTCCGAAGAGCGCCGTTCTCGTGAGCTCAAGGATGGTCTGCATCCTCTGCGGGTTTGTCCTCTATTCTTTATTCTGATTGCGTTTTCAATTTTAGTCTGATCTTAGCTCTTATGATTTTGATTTCCCCTTACATTGAATATTGGAATTATTATATGACGGCTTAGAGTCGGGGTAGTGGAAGATTCGGATGCGAAAACTGTGTTTTTGGAAGTTTTGTTGTAGACTTAGGTTTTGAGACTTCGTTTAAAGGTTTGTGAGCTCAAAAATTGTGCTCTAATTATCCCATCTTTAACGTAGAATTCTCAAAGGTCACAAAAGTGAGAGATAATTTAGAGAGTGTGATATGATGCTACCATTGTAAGATCAAATAGTGGCTCAGTAGCTCTACGATTTGTGAATTCTGGAATTGTGCAGTACAAGTTTGCGATTTGGTACACTCGTCGCACACCAGGGGTCCGAAGCCAGACATCTTATGAGGACAACATAAAGAAGATTGTGGAATTTAGCACGGTGAGCTCAAAAATACTAACCGATGTTCATACTTGATGCTTTTTGCAATCTTATTCTGTTCATTTCTGGGATCTGGCTTTGGTGGCATAGGTTGAAGGGTTTTGGGCCTGCTACTGTCACCTTGCTCGTTCTTCTCTCTTGCCTAGTCCTACAGATCTTCATTTCTTTAAGGATGAGATTCGACCCTTGTGGGAGGTTGGTATTTTGCATGTGTTGATCTTCTCATTGTCGTTGTATCTTTTTTCGTATATGGATCATTGGTTGAGTGTAAACCTTTTATATAACAAAGTTTCTAAAAAGTTGTTGCCTACAAAAACCCAACTTTAACTATCTAAATTCCGTCTCTTTCAGGATGGGGCCAACTGCAATGGAGGAAAGTGGATCATACGTTTCTCAAAAGTTGTATCTGCCCGCTTCTGGGAGGATCTGGTGAGTTAATATTCTTGCAGCACTTCTATCGAGTATTGATATCCTTCTGCTTCATTCAACAAGAACCTCTTTGTAATGTTCTTCAATGTCCATCTTTAATACTCTGAGTTGAAATTTTGTACATGGGATCATGTTAAATACTCTTCCCTTTATTTGTTTGTTCAGCTTCTTGCATTGGTAGGCGACCAGCTCGATGATGCTGATAACATATGTGGGGCAGTACTGAGTGTCCGCTTCAATGAGGACATCATTAGTGTGTGGAATCGCAATGCATCTGATCATCAGGTAAGAAAACTGCTCACAATAAGAACTCTCTCTCCCTCCTAGTTGGTACTTACACAGTGAAATGTTTTCTGTGAACAGGCAGTGATGGGTTTGAGGGACTCAATCAAGCGGCATTTGAAGTTGCCTCATGCATATGTCATGGAATACAAGCCTCACGATGCTTCTCTTCGCGACAACTCATCCTACAGAAACACATGGCTGAGAGGATAGGTTCGAAGTGAGACCATTGTATTATGTAACGTGGTGAACAGTTGGGATGCTCTCCTGCAATCTGGGGAGATAACTGGGTTGAACCATGTATCCAATAGGGGGTTATGTACCGGAGGCTAAGAATCTGAGAAACAAAATCCCGGCTTCTTCTTTACCACTAGGTGTTCAATCGTTTTCTTGTTTCTAGATCGTGGCACCTTCAATGGTTTGAGTCTTGTTTGAAACTATGATGGATTCATTTTTCAAAGAAAACTTGGAGCTGACGTACTTGTTTACATTAAGACTCATGTCTTAAACGGTATTTTAATGTACAATTACAGTTCTTGCTATAGTACACAGTACAAGTACAGATGAAAAACTTAGTGTGGCTCTGGTCTTCATAGTCTATTGATCTCAACATTTATAGTTTAGCATCCACGGATGATTGAAGTCCGATGATACCTGGATCAAGATCAAGACCTATAGTGAGTTACTTCATACACTGGATGACTGGAAAGTGCAAACAAAGAAAGAAACAATGAGAGAATAGAACTTTTGTGTGTTTTCAATATGTTAGCCATTTTTATAATACCACAGCCAACTCTCGCCCCTGCATTTCCTGTTGATTTGCTAAGCTTGTGTCCTCCTGCACATCAGCCATCACAAGGGTTCATGGTTCTTTAGCATTAATAGAGCCCATCACCTACCTACGAATTATGCACGGTACTTGATGGCAACTAAACGAAACCACACACATTAGTTGCTCCTAAGATTTGAACCTTAACTTTTACGACTCACATTGCATATATTAACTTTGGTCATATGGATATCTGAAGGCTAAAAGTTCCTACCTTTCCCATGGTCGTCAGGTTCAGCGTGCACGACGACAGCCCTCCCGAGTATGGAATACTGCCCACTAAGGGGTATCTGCAAATTCGAAGAGAACTCAGAGGTAGATGGGGAAATCTAAAAAGAACTATATATATATATATATATATATATATATATACAATTTTAGAAGCTAATGAGTTGCAAAACAAACCGGAAAAATGTAATGTCGGTTTTGTCAAACATTAACTGGTTGAAGGAGGGAAAAAAAGAAAGAACAAATCTATCTATACCTGTTTGTCTTTGATTGAAATTTCAGCAACACCTGAAAACAAGCCTCATGGACAAATTCTACCATCATTCTCCAAAGGCACCAATCTATATACATGAAGATAAGGGAACAAAGATCATACCGTCTGATCCTGCAAGAATATTACCCAAATCACCTGCATGACGCTCTTCCTCATTTGGTGGCCCATGAACTCGATTTAATGGATTGAAGTGAGGTCCTGAAAGTTATCATATGCATGAGAATTTAGCCATATATTACAAAGGTCAAAAATCCAGTAAAACTAATTATTCATAGCTGAGATTTAGTAAGGAGCCTTTAAGATTGCTTTCTGGTTCTTTTATCAGCTATCTAAATGGTTCCTGGTTCCTGGTCCCTGACCCAAATCTTTGGTCACACTAAGGGGTTAAGAGCCAATCAACACTAAATCTGATCCATATGTCTATTCTTAAAGAGATACAGTTGTAGACTTGTAAGTAGAAGAAGCAACCAAAAAAACCGAATTCATCACAAAGTAAATCAAACTCAGAATAATCAGAACTGAATACAATCAAACCAACAACAAAAGGATCGAATTTCAATCTCAACAAAGAAAAAAACCAACCAGTGGAGTTGCATCCATTTGTGGTATCGCCAAAAGAGTGTATATGGAATCCATGGAAGCCAGGAGAAAGTCCTGAGATCTTTCCGGTAACATGAGTAGTTCCTGTAAACACATAAAAGACGACAGACCAAAACCCAATGAGAAAGAACATGTCTTCGCATCCTCGATTAGAAAATTGACGCCCATAAAGACAGAACACCGGAAGTATCTTGTATAAATTGAATACAGCCTCGGATGTTGTTATCGCCGGCGATAAGAGCCACCGCTCTCAGATTGCCTCTGGCAGGAGCTTCCATCATCGCTTCAGTGTTTGCAAATCGATGTGGCTGTTTGATCGGATGAAATCGAGTTTAATTTGGTTAGGGTGAAGTAAAAACCGAATTAAACCGGAACTTAAACGTTTGGTTGAGAGAAATTGTAATTCTAAACCAGAAAAACCGGTGCCTTAGACCACCATTGGTGGTTTCTAATGAGTTTCTTAACTCAAAAATATTAATAAAATAATAAATAGTGAAAAAATGGAGAGAAAAAAGTTCTTAAAAAAACCCTCTATACTCTTGCCCTTAACTTAAAGTAACACACAACTGACACAAGTCTCATAGACTGATCACATTTGGTTTCCAACACATTAACTAGAGGGAATTAGAGATTGATCAAACTGAGATCACTAAACCTAAGTTACATCACCATCATCAAGTCCTTTATTTGGTGGCTTTGAGAATCATCTCGGTCGGTTTGATGAGCTTGAGCGTGCAAACATCTCCGACCAATAAACCTATTCTTTTGGCCAAACGAATCCAACCAGCAGATAATTTCGACTGTCTACCAATAATCTTATACGTTACCTCCCATGTGTTGTTCCCTTCAGGATCATGGATCTTGAACATTGTCGTTTTCTTTGGCATATGCATCACTTCAAAACTCTTGGGGATAACCTACTTTATATTTATATTAACAGTTTTACACTCTGAATGATAGTCTCTTGCTTCTCTCTTACCAAGGCCATGAGGTATGCTTTCTTTATGGTGATGGTAAATTCTGGAACAAGAGACAAGGTTTCGGTTTCGGAATCAGTAGGAACATTCTTCTTCTTCTTTGATTGTATAGTCTCCTCAGTTTTCATGTTCCCCAAGCTAAGCCTTTGTCTTCTAACTGTAGATTCAGCTGTTGTCGAGCCAGAATAGCTCGAACCAGACCAAGACTCTGTCTCTTCCTTCTTCACATCTTTATAGATTCTCTTACCTTGTTCTCTCTTGTTCCGACCTGATTCATTTCAACCAAACCAAAAAACCATTGACATCTTCTTCTTCTACTCCGTAAGCATCAAAAACGTATTCACATAGATGAAAACTTAAAGAAAGATGCTGTAGTTGCAGATCTGAGTGGTCTAAGTAGTTCCTTACCATTTATTTGGTTGATGTTTACACAAAAGCACATCTTTCCTTTGTGCGTGAAGGTAAGAAACTCGTTATACCCAAACCATTGCCGCTCATAAACTGATCCTATCTACTTTTCTCCATGTAGTAGAAACTTGAGTTTGTGGAGATTTTGATTGGCCATGAGCTCCCCCATGGCAGTTTTAACACCATTCTTAGCCAAAAGCTCATTGTCCGAGATACTTTTGATGAAGTTTAGGGGAATCCCTCTCTTTGGACAAACAATATGAAACAAAAGAAAGAGTTGCATTCTGTAATTTCAGTGAATATCATTAAAATCTGTGCATCTACCAAGCTATTTTAGGAAAAATTTTCAACCTTTTGACCTAATACAAGCAGATCTAAGCTGGAAACTGGAAAAGGAAAAAACAAAACAAGGCAAAACGTCACCAAATACAAGCAGATCTAAGCTCATGAGATGACGAGATACTTACACTGTAGAGAAAAACCAGTGAATTCTACTTTAGAGACCCACTAGAACATTTGAAGAACCAAACAGATTTAACTTTTCAAACAAAAAGCTAACAAAAAGACCACTAATAGAAAAAATTAAAAGAATCACCATGATTTCAGAAGATAAATCTTCCTGTCGAAGCACCTTGCAGTATCTGGGATCATCAACTTCATCCATAATATCTCCAAAACCTCTGTTTGTTACCATCTCTCTCGTTCTCACCTTCAAAATCCTTTTTTCTTCAACCTCTCATACATAATCTTCTTCTCTCTCCTGCTCGTTCACTACCTCTGCTTTTGTAATACTTTTATTTTTGAGTTCTACGAACCAACCCAAATTTGCTCCATATATTGAAACTGTTTTATTTTTTTCCACCAATTTTGAAATAAGTGTAGACGGTGTTACTGGAGAAAGATTCCAATGCATAATCAGAGTAAATTATTTATATGTAACTTTTGTTTTTGACCTCATAATACTGAAAACAGGAACTGTGTTTTGTGACTTCTAGGACACGCAAAAAGCAGAGCGGTTTGCTAGTTCTGGTAACTCAATTCACTTTAAGGACAGCGACATATTACCTAATTTTTATTCGTTTTGATACTTATATAACTCATTTACTCTTAAATATGTGCATAACTATCCATAGTTAAGGCTTATATTTGTAATTTATAAAGAAAATGTGATATTATTCTTAGAAATTAAAATGTAAAAGAAGTTGGAATCTCTATAATAATCTTATTTTCTTCTTTTGGTTACTATACATTCAAAATCTCTATGATATTGCCAGTATAAGCCTATCTAAACTATTTGCCAAACCAGAGTAGATCATGGAAAAAAGTATTTGGATCCTCGTTTTGGAGGCTTAAGACTCTCTTTGGCTGGTAGAGTCTCTTGACTTTAGTCCAAATGGCTGATTTCCCGGGAAATTTTCTTTTCCTAGGCTTGTGTTTTCCTTATATTTGGTTTTATTGCCTTTCTTGGTTCATAAGGCAATCAATTCTTTAACCTAATTTATGACAAAGGTCTTAGTCGCCGGCTGTTTTTGCTTGGAACGGTGATCTTTTTGTGGGTCGTGGAGAGCTGTGGTGTGTTATTCTAGTGTGTTAACTATATTGTGAGAAGAAATCATCAAGTGAAGATATGGCAGCGACGCGAGCAATCCATGAAGCCCTTGGTGATATGTCGATCTCAGGGAATAAACCCCATTAAGCTGCTTAGTGCTCCAAAAGTTAATGTTGTGGAACGTATTCGGTGTAGTCTGGTGGGGAAACTCCTCAATCCAGCTAACCAAAATATGTCAAGTTTTATACATGACATGCTTCGGATGTGAAGGGTTTTTGATAGGTGTCGAGGATATGCTTTGTCCCATGAGAATTTTCAATTCGTCTTTGACTCAGAGGCAGATTTGACGAGTGTTCTTGAAGTTGGGGTGTGGACGTATGATGACTGGTGCATAGTCATCGAGACATGGACAGAGCAGCATTCAGAACATTTCTTGAAGTTTCTACCGGTGTGGATTAGGTTTCGGAATATTCTAGTGGACTGTTATGATGAGGATGTGGTGCAAGAAATTGTTGGGCATGTAGGGCTATTGAAAGAACTTCCTTTTGACTCTACTAAGTCCCAAAAGTCGAGGTTTCACAAGGGAAAAGTCCTATTGGATGTAACTCAGGTTTTGAAGAACGCCTTGGCGTTTGAACTACCATCCGGAGAAACGTTTAATATTATTGTCGAGTATGAGCGGATCCGTAAGAGGTGTAACCAGTGCCAAAATTTACTCATGACAAAGTAAGATGCCCTCTCAGTCCTTCTAACCGGCAGGTTTCTGCTACAGTAAGGAATAGTGAGGCGCAACCCACGTCAGCACATGTGTTAAAGGAGGGTGATCCGTTGATTGGTGTGATTTGTAAAGATGGCCTTGGATTCGATCCGAAAACTGGGAAACCGAAGATAACAAGAGATGTTCTTAATGTGATGCGGAACTACCTCTTGGTAGCGAATCCGAAAAGAAGAGTGCGAGAGTGGATCGAGTTCGACGAGTAGCATGGAATCTCCATGGTGCTTTCAGTGCAAGGAAACCAGTCGATCCTTGATTCCCATGTTGCTGTCATGAAGCACTTCTACAAAGGAAAATTGCCTATTTATGACTTACCCACAACTCAACATATTGATCTATGTGAAATGCTGAGCTGACCTAATGCTGGTGAATCGTCACATAGTAGCGGCAAGGAGCTCGTGGCTGTGACAGATAATGCACATGCTGCGGCTTTCCCAACGGTTTTCAGAGCTGGTTCCACAAGCTCTATCTTCTCCAGGGATGTGGTTAGAGTGTTGCAGTACAAGAAAAAAGGCCTAGTAAGTGGCGTCGGCAGCAGACGAAGAAGAGGATGTACTGTTGGATTATGTTAACTAAAATTAAACCAATGGTTATGATTAACCAAGATTCGAATACAACTAAACCGACATTTCTCACCAGGGTTTCTAAAACCGGAAACAAGAATTTCACTCTTGAAAATGGCGTCTATATATACAAAGGAATAGAGTCGAGAGAGCAGAGTAGATTTCGGAAGAATTAAGATCTCTAATCTCTTCTCTTATTCTATATACAATTGTTCTTCATCAAGAGAGCTAGAGACGTTCGTGTTTTTCTTCGAGACTCTTTCTTCTGATTCACTCACCTTGAAGACTTCGTGATTCATATCTTCAAGTTTCAGAGTTAACGTTTGTAGCAAAATCCTTCCTGGAATTGACACGAATTGGACGGAATCTTTGCTTAAGCGCAGTGGTAATTCACGGCTTTGGTTTTCTTCATCTTCTTATTAACTACTCTGAAGCAGTCTTCGTCAGCTCAAGAAGCTTCGGTTATAACATGTACCGGTGTACAAAGTTAAAGAGAAGGAAGTAACACCGAAGTGTAAAACTACTCAAGAAGACATGGTTCTTGATTCTACAAACTTGGCAAAGAGATGCAATGTTGAGGCGGCTCCGGAGGAGGAGCGACCGAGGGATCAATGAGTCTTATGAGCTGGGATTTTCAAAATATGGGCAACCCTTTGAGAATTCAGATTCCTCGTAAGATGCGTCGCAAGTATTTTCCAGATTTCTTGTTCCTCATGGAGACAAAAACTCTAATGACTTTATTTCAAGGAGACCCGTTGTTGCCTTTTACTTTCATCTTGTGTGCGAAGGCGTTGATTCATGTTATAGGAAGAGCAAGGATGGAAGGATAAATTACGAGGTATGTCAATTACGAGGCAATGTCCATCAGTGCAGCAGTTGCTATTCGCTGATGATAACTTATTCTTGTGTAAAGCTACATTTGGTGAGCATAGTGAGGTCTTGAAATGCCTTAACTATATGGAGAAGCTTTTGGATAAGAGATTAACTTTTCAAAGTCAGCAATCACCTTTGGTGCTCACATAGATCCGATCATGAAAAGGATACTCGACCTTTACTTAGGCATCACGAAGGAGGATGGTGATGGAAAGTATTTGGGCCTACCAGAATGTATGAGTGGATCTAAGAGAGAGCTTCTTAGGTTCATCACAGACCAGCTTCGGTAACAGTTGAGTGGCTAGTAAGGTAAAACCCTCTCGTTGGATGGGAAGGAGATCCTTGTAAAATTGGTAATGTTGGCTCTACTAGTGTATGCGATATCGTGTTTTAAACTCACAAAATCTCAATGCAAGAAACTTACAAGTGCCATCTCGGGTTTTTGGTGGGATAGTAAGGAAAATAAGAAGAAAATTCATTGGGTGGCCTAGAAAAAGATGTGCAAACCCAGAAAGGATGGGGGGATTGGTTTCAAAGACATTCACAATTTTAACCAAGGACTTCTCACAAAACAGGCGTGGAGATTATTATCTTAGCCAAAATCCTTACTTAGCAGGATCTATAAACAATGGTACTATGCAAACAAAAACCTGCTGGAGGCATACCATTGTAATCGTCCATTATATGTTTAGCATAATGTAGTGTATGGTAAGGAATTGTTGAGTAAGGGCATTCTCAAAGCTATTGAAAATGGAAGGAGTACAAGGATCTGGGATGATAAATGGATTTCTGAGGGCATGCCCAAGACTCCGTTAAGCAACGACTCAGATTTGGATACCTCTTTACGAGTGGCCGACCTTCTCAGTGGGTGGAATCATTAGAATATATAGAAACTAAATGAGTTGTTCCCTATACTAGAGGTTAATCGTATTCTAAGTATACTTTCAACGGAGGGTATTGAGGATGATAAGGTATAGTCTTATACAAAGAATATTCAATATTCGGGTAAAAGTGGTACATCTCTACCTTCTCAGGTTCGTATTGTGCAACACGCAGTCAGTGGAATGGAACAAAGAACCATTAACATAAAACGAAGAATTTGGAAGTTGAAAACATCCCCAAAGATCAAGTTCTTCTTGTGGCGTGTTCTCTCTGGAGCTCTTGTTGTGGCTAGGCTTGTCAAACGGGCTAAAGATCCGCGGGCCAGGCCTGTTAAGACCCTCTTGGACGTGGGCCTGGGCAATTATAAATTTGTCCACAACATAGCGGGTCTCGCGGGCCAGGCCCGTTGCGGATAATGGGTTGAACAATATGACCCGCAAAGGGTTTGCGGGTCAACCAGTTTACCTGCAATTTTTTTTCTTAAACATTCTCAATAAGTGTTTCATCTTTCTCCCTCGCCTCACGGGAACCTATGTCGAACTCCGGTGATGAGGGCGATGATGATTTCCAGATCTATCCTTCTTCGCAGCTTTCAATTCGAAAACCACTTCAACTATCCAATGATAACACCGCTCACCAACCTCTAAGCAAGAAGCCCAGACTCTGTCGTTATCTCTGAAGACTGAGATGAAAGAGTGAGACATGCAATTTGTGGGAGTGAAAAAAGGCGAGTGATTTCATCTCATCTCTTACATGAAAATTACTGTGTTCGATTATCTCTTCTGTTCATGAAAGGAATTAGAGATTTCCCGATCTGTGGATTCTCAAACACGGTGATTCAGATCTTAAATAATTTGAACGTGCTTTTAAAGATGTGAATATTCTGGACAACGAGTTGCTGAGGCAACGACTTAAAGAATACTCAAATTGGCTGACTTTTCCTGAGCTTTACATTGGAGGTGAGTTTTGTGGTGGTTGTGATATCACTCTTGAGGCGTTTCAGAGTGGTGAAACGAAGAAGCCATGCCGGTTTTGGATTTCGGATTTACCTTCTGTAGTTTTTCGAATGGTACTGATCTCCTTCCCGGAAAATCTCAATCTCTCTTCCCGTCCGAAGGTCTCCACTCCTCTTACCAGCATTCGCCGCCGTATTGAATTATCAGTTGCTGAAGGTTACTGGTTGAAGCAGACATCGATGTCACCATATGCATGTTTATCCATCTTCTTACTCCTTTCAGATTTGATCATCTGTAATTTTAGATTCTAAGCTGAAATTTCATTTGTGATTGAGCATGATCTTTGTATCATGGCCTTCCACTTCAGCTCTCGATTCTTGGACCTCTTACTGTTCAGAGGTTAGTGGCTGTATTCGATTTCAACATTAGGATTTGTGAGAACATAATGTTGTTCCTTTGAGCATAATTGGAAGAAAATTTTCGGTATTGCAGGATTAATGGCCAACGAAGTCTCCTCTTGTGCAGGTCAGTGTCTATTGTTTCTCAGGTTGATACGAATTTAATATCTAATGTACGATTCAATTGTGAGTATAGATCTTGGTAGGCTATTCCTCCATGTGATTAAAAGATGTGCATATGGAAAAGAGATGAACTTTCAATGTTTAAAAGTCATGTCGTTGAAACCAACATTCTCTTGGATACAACTTGGTCTTTGTTATTGCAGATATATTAAGTGCAATGCTTCTTCGAGGTATTGGTCAGAAACTTCAGATGGCTTATGGATTGAATGCGAGGCTACTTGGCCTTGCTAAGTTATCAAGGGATAAAGGTAAAGTGAAGTCATTTTATGAATTCAATGTGTCATCTGTCTTATATCTACTCGTTTGAAGAAACGTAGATGTGTATTTGTCTCTTCCTCATTGGGATTTGAGCAAAAACAAAGAGTACTTCCTTCTTCTTTTTTTGTATATATTTACTTGAAGTTGAAGGCAAAGATTGATCTCTTCTTTTTTTGTGTCTCCTTAGACCCTTCCCTGTGGTGATATTGCTGCTCTTGTGTACTTGTGGAATCCTTTCACGATAGTTTCTTGTGTGGGTTTATCAACTTCTCCCATCGAAAATCTGGCTGTCATATTGGCGCTCTTTGGAGCAGTTACACGTAAGAAGATGATAATTACTTGCATTTTGATATTTTCAAGTTTTTCTTATTTTACAAGATTTCACTTTATATAATCATTTTAGATGAGAAAGAAGCTGATAGCATAAACGTTAGGCATTTTGATGTTTGTGTTAAGCGCATTGATGTTTATGTGTCTTCTGTTATAGGATGTATGGTTTCATTCTCAGTATTGAAGATCTTTCACCAAACATTGGAGTCTTTTGGTAAGTAATATAGGTCCTATCCTATGTTTAAAATAGCGAAAAGCGAGACGAGGCGAAGAGGGTGTAGACTAGCGCTTCATGCCTAGGCGACCGCTACGTCTCGCCTCATGTACCTGAAGCGACAAAATTGAACAAAAACATATTATCACCAGTTTACAAAACATGCACTTAAAACTACCATATTTATCTCCAGGAATTGCATACTTCCTACCTATGTCTATTTGTCTTGTGGATTCAGAATTAGACATGATGGATAGAACTAGAGAATGAGAGAAAAGAGAGAAGAAAAAGATGAAAACAGAAAACGTTGGAGATGAAGGCTGGTAGGTTAAGTTAAATATTTTTATAATCACCTAAAACTATGGTTAATTCAAATTTTAAAAGGAGATAACTTAGTCAACAAAAAAAAGTAAATCTTACTTATTTGAAGCGCACGTTAAACAGACGTAGTGATCCACCACCGCTACGTCTCGCCTCACGCCTAGGCGGGATTAAGCGTGGCTATTTTAAACACAGGTCCTATCATCAGCAATGAATTACGAAATCCTTCTTTATGAAAAGAGTATTCAAGTTTAGTTTTCTCATTTTCAGGTACTTCTTTGCAGAAGTTTCCGACTTCTTCATAAACTTTTTCCTGCTAGTTTTCCATGTAAATATTCTGTTCATGTTACTGCCCTTAGCTATATGGTTGAAACATCGATCCTGATTTCTGGCTTTCATATATATAGCGATCTCCTCGATTCTTAAATCTTACCCTTTAGTAAGTACATGAATTCACTTTGAATTGTATAATATTCCTTTCTTTTTGAGAAATAGTATTCATAACAATACGCTATATCATTTGACTTTACCTCACTATTCGTGAATGAGTTAGTAGGTAAAAAGGCAGACATTTCATGTTCTCTTTCACATTGTTTAGCCTTTACATATAAACTGTGATTTTGTTTCTCATAGATATGGAGTTCTCATTCTTCCTCTTCTGTGGATACATCGGGATTTCTCTCCTCAGCCCTGTGATGCACAATCTCTGGATATGGAGGGTAAGCTTCAACTCAAATCCATAACACAACTCTTTACAACAGTTGCAACAAAATGTACTAATGATTTAAACTACTATTGAATTTTCCATTACAGGGAACCAGAAATGCAAATTTCTACTTTGGAAATGTACTAATGATCTCTTCTTTTTTTGTGTCTCCTCAGTGACCCTTCCCTCTGGTGATATTGCTGCTCTTGTGTACTTTTGGAATCCTTTCTGGTTTTTAGTGATTTGATCAATTTTGTTTTGGACAGTGACGTTTGATCAATTTAACACAATTTTGTACGTCTTAAAAACGGCCGTAAAGGCCTTATTTGCCGACCAATCTGTAATTTGTAAACAATTATTTGTGTGATAATTATTTATTTATTAATAGTTTACTGTGTTAATTTTGATAGGATTCATATGATCATTTTAAAAAGAAATTAGTTGATGAAAAATCTCAAAAACTTATCAATTCACTAAATGCTGAAGGCGAACGAGAGAGGTTCGATGAAGCAGGGTCATCTCAAAAGCTCAAAGATAAAATTCCAATTATGGATGTACCCAATGTTGCTAGTGATGATGATGATGGTAATGGAAAGCCGTTAGAGAAAAATAAGAGGAAAAAATATTCAACAGCGTGGGAAGACTTCATCATTATTACTAAGGTTGATAGTTATGGGAAAAGTGAACAAAGAGTCCAATGTATACATTGCAAGAGTAACTATGCATATAATTCACACAAAAATGGTACGAATTGCTATAGACGTCATATTCAAATTTGCAAGAGTAAGCTTAAGGATGGTGATGTTGGTTAAATGATGATGAATGCAGAAGCAAAATTGAGAGCTAGGAAGATAGATCATATGGTTTTTTCGTGAAATGGTTGCTAAGTGTATTATTCAGCATGATCTTCCATTTTCTTATGTTGAGTATGAGAGAGTTAGATCTGTATGGACATATTTGAATGCTGATGTGAAATTTATTACTCGGAACACAACAGCTGCAGATGTTTACAACTTCTTTGAGAACGAGTCCGGTAAGCTAAAGAGATAATTAGTTAATCTCCCTGAAAGAGTTTGTTTTACTTCTGATTTGTGGACTGCTATCACTCAGGAGGGGTATATGTGTTTGACAGCACATTATGTTGATCATGATTGGAAATTGCAGAACAAGATTCTAGCATTTTGTGCTTTACCTCCTCCACATACAGGTATGCACATAGCGATGAAGCTTCTTGAGATATGGAATGATTGGGGAATTGATAAGAAAGTCTTTACAATGACTTTAGACAATGCTACTAACAATGATTCAATGCTAGACATTGTTAAGTCGCAACTGCTTTTGAAGAATGATTTACTGTGCAAGGGAAAT
Organism: Lepidium sativum; assembly: GCA_023374145.1. Taxonomy (NCBI): domain Eukaryota; kingdom Viridiplantae; phylum Streptophyta; class Magnoliopsida; order Brassicales; family Brassicaceae; genus Lepidium; species Lepidium sativum. The sequence continues at coordinate 23,494 of JAKUCM010003499.1, forward strand.
TTTTTACATGTCAGGTGTTCAACACATATTCTTAATCTCATTGTGCAGGATGGGCTGAAAGTGATTGGGGATTCTGTGAATAAAATCTGAGAGAGTATCAAATACGTTCAAGCTTCTGAGTCTCGAGAGAATTTATTTGCAAAATGTGTGGAAACTGTTGGGATAAGATTGAAGGCCAGTTTGGTGCTGGATGTGCCAACTCGATGGAATTCTACATACAAGATGCTTAATAGGGCTTTGAAGTATCAATTTGCTTTTTGTAATCTCAAAGTCATTGATTCCAGATACAAGTTTCTTCCCACAAACGAGGAATGGGTACGAGGGAGAATGATGTGTGACTTTTTGGAACCGTTTGATGAAATCACTCGCCTTTTTTCAGGTGCTACTTATCCAGCCTCAAATTTGTACTTTATGCAAGTTTGAAAGATTCAGAGTTGGTTGAAAGAGCATGAAACTAGTGCTGATGAGATTATAAGAGAAATAGTCATCCCGATGAAAGAAAAGTTTGATAAGTATTGGGAAGAATATAGTGAGATTCTTGCAATGGCTTCCGTGTTTGATCCAAGGCTAAAAATAACGCTTGCTGAATTTTGTTTCAAAAACCTTGACATAAGTTCAGCCGAAGAGAAGTTGAAGCACTTATGTGGGAAACTTCAAACTCTTTTTGCAGCATATGATAACAAGCCAAAATCGATACCAATACCCTCATAAACACGAGAAAGTATTCGAAATGATGGTGGGAATCAAAGTGGAAACTTCTCAAATTATGATGTAAGTTTTTAATGTCTTCAATTTTCATTTACATCATCTTCAAACTCACAGAGTTTTGAGAGTTTGGATATTTTGAAATATTGGAAAGATAACTCTCAACATTATGGAGTATTGGCTTATATGGCTTGTGATCTTCTTAGTATTTCAATTACAACATTAGCTTCATAATCATCTTTTAGTATTGGAGCTCGAGTTTTGAACAAGTATAGAAGTTGTCTTCTCCCAAAAAAGTTCAAGCCCTAATATGCAGTCGCAATTGGTTAAAAGGTTTTGAAGCTTATGAAAATGATACAAATACTTCTTTTGATGAGTTTTAAGTTTATGACATTTATAAATTCTGAATTACTTAGTTACTTTATATTTTTATTCAGAGGAAAATGGAGAATATGATGGTGAAGATGCAACACTACCTTCTTTCCAGTCAACTGTTTAATATCAAAATTTAGATCTATAAAAATTATGTTGCAATTTGACATTCTTAGTTTCAGTTATGTTTCCTTTGATTTTAGTTTCTTGAATTTGTTTTTAAGAGTTTTGAATATTTTATTTTACTTTTTATTTGGTGAAGTAAATTAAGTAATTTTACGGTATTAATAAAAAGACCCGCGGGCCGGTCCATTAGTCCGCTAATATTAGTGGACCGAGCCTGGACACCATTATTTGGTCCGCTGGTCAAACGGGCCGGCCCGCTACGGTCCAACAGCAGGTTTGGACCCGTTGGACGCGGGCCGGCCCGTTTGACAAGCCTATTGTGGCTGATTGTCTATGATTACATGGTATTAATGTTAATCCAACCTGTCAAAGCTGTGAGCAAGGAAGAGAGACGATTTGGCACGTTCTAGTAGATTGCCCCTTTGCACGTCGTGTGTGGGCATCAACCAACATTACCATTCCCTAATGATGTAGTTCCGAATCCATCATGATTTTCATTGAACATTTACTATAGCTGATAAAGAGCAGCTCTGTGCCCTTACAACTTCAGAATGCTGTCCCCTGGCTCATATGGAATATCTGGAAATAGAGAAATAACAAGGTTTTTGCGAACGATGATGGTCATTCAGACATAACTATAGCCAAGAATTTTGAAGAGGCAAAATAATGGAAAATAGTAAATGGAACACCCAATCACGAGTCACAGACAGGGCGAGATGTGTCACAAATTAATCATCGTTGGAAACCTCCTATGGATTCATATCTTAAGTGCAACATAGGTGTGCATTGGGTTGATGGGAATACGTTTGGCGGGGCATCGCTGAAACTTAATCTTATTGAAACTCAAGCGTACCAATTGAAGACAAAACATACCTTCTCTTTGTTCTGCTTTCTCGGTGAGTCCTCCTTATCTTGAGCCACAAGCTTTGGTTGTTTCTGTTTCTTTAACCGCAACTTGACTACTCTTAAGGTGATTTACACGACACTTAAATCGTCTAATGAAAGTAGAGAATATAAACAAACTTAGCTCTTTCTTTATTGATTAGAAAACTCTTTCTGAAAAACTAATCAATTCTCACTTATGATTCTTAGAAAACTCCTAAGATATCATCTTATTTATAAGGTTTATACATCTCCTAAACTCATATGAAATTGGAAAACTTGAACTTTTCCTTTTATCTAAATAAGCTAAATCTCTTTATTTAGATTTTCTTTTTCAATGTTGGAATTACCCAACATTCTCCCCCTTATTTCCAACATGAATCTCGGGTGTTAGAATTTCTTGAACTCCAAGCAAACTCCTCATTTCTTTGAACTTGTTTCTTCCCAACGCCTTTGTGAGTATGTCAGCCTTCTGTTCTGTTCCTGGAACATGCTCAACTTCGATCTGCTGGTTCTCCACACATTCGCGTATAAAATGATATTTGGCCAGTATATGCTTACTCCTTCCATGAAAAACTGAGTTTTTAGTCAAGGCAACAACTGATTTGTTGTCAATCTTTAACACAACTTTCTCGTCTTTTCCTCCAAGAATCTCGTTAGCAGCTCCTTTAGCCATATGGCTTGCTTTGCAGCTTTCGTAGCAGCCATGAATTCTGCTTCGCAAGATGATAAGGCGACTGTTGGTTGTTTATGCGAAGTACAAGTGATCAACGATGCACCAAAGTAGAATGCATGTCCGGAGGTGCTCCTACCGTCCTTCACATCAATGTTGTGGCTACTATTGCTGTATCCAGTAAGTTTACACATTCCATCTCTCTTGAAGAAGAGACCAAAGCCTGTGCTACCTTTTACATATCTCAACACATGCTTTAAGGCTTGGCCGTGACACACTTGTGGTGACTGCATATAACGGCTGAGCACACCAACTGCATAAGATAGGCCAGGCCGAGTGTGCAGCAGGTATCTAAGGCAACCGATTGTCCTCCTGTACTTAGTGACATCGATTTCATCTTCGTCTTCAGCCTTTGATAACTTCAAGCTACTTTCCATCGGTACATGTGCTAGATTGCACTCGGTCATGTCTGTATATGCAAGGATTGCTTTTGCATATCCTTGTTGCTTTATCCTTATTCCATCTGTTCCTTGTAACACTTCTATACCGAGATAATATGACAACTTGCCTAAATCAGACACTTCAAACTTCTTTGCCATATCGTTCTTGTATTGTTTGATTGCTTGAGTTGAAGATCTTGTTACAAAGGGATCATCAACGTAAATAGTAATTATCAAAAGATCATTACCTTTCTTCTTTGATAAACGGCTGATTCTTTCTTGCAGCGTGTGAATCCCATTACTCTGAGTGTGTTGTCAAGCTTCAAGTTCCAAGCTCTAGGAGCTTGACGTAATCCATAAAGTGCCTTATTTAATTTGTAAACGTGATCTTCCTTTCCCTTTTCCTTGTATCCGTCGGGTTGCATCACATAAACTTCTTCTGTCAAATCTCCATTTAAGAAAGTGGTTTTGACGTCTAAGTGGTGAATCTCCCATACATTATTTGCTGCGAGAGAGATTAACAACCTGATGGTCTCAATTCTAGCTATTGGAGCGAATACTTCATCGAAATCAATTCCTTGTTGTTGTGCATAACCCTTAGCAACAAGCCGTCCTTTGTATTTGTTCACGGTTCCATCAATCTTTCTTTTGATCTTGAAGATCCACGTTAGTCCAATGGGCTTAAATCCTTCTGGTTTCTTGACAAGTTCCCATGTCTTGTTCTTTAGAATGGACTAAAGTTCGGCTAGCATGGCTTTTACCCATTCTCCTTTTGCTGCAGCTTCTGCATAGTGTTCTGGTTCTCCATCGACAGTTAGAAGCAACTTGATTCCCTCATGTTCTACAAATAGTACATAGTTCTCGAGATACATGGGTCTTTTCACTGTCCTTCCTCACCTTGTTTGAGGTTGCTGCATTGCTTCTGGTGTTTGAGATGCAGTATGGATTTCCTCTGTTTCATTCGGACCTCCATCGTGTGAATCTGCTTCATTGTCATCTGAGGCTTCTTCATTGCTTTGTTCTCCGCGTTCTGTTTCTTCGAGATCAGCTTCTGTCTCGTTTTCTTCTCCAGCAAGCGCCTCTGTATCGGACAGGATGGTGAATGTACCAGGTTCTGTTGTGTCGTTGAGTTCTGAAGCCAAGGACCAGTCCCACACTTTCTTCTCGTCGAAGATTACATCTCTACATACAATTACTTTTCTCGTGACTGGTTAATAGAGTCGGTATGCTTTAGAGCCAGGTTCTGTCCCTAGATTGATTGCAGTTCTTGCCCTATCATCTAGCTTCTTGACGCTTAGACCGTTTACTTTAGCATATGCAATACATCCAAATATCCTTATATGCAGCAAGTTTGGTTTTCAGTTATTAAGACATTCATACGGTGTGAGTCCACTTAGTGCTTTAGTTGAGACGCAGTTGATTATGTAAGTCACATGACGTACTGCTTCACCCCAGAACGTGTTTGATATCTTCATACCCTTTAGCATACTTCTTATCATCTCCATAAGTGTTCGTTTCTTCATTCAACTACGCCGTTTTTCTGTGGCGTGTATGGAGCCGTGTAGTGCCTCTGAATTCCATTGTTTTCACAGAATTTGTTAAACTCAAGTGAGTTGAGCTCTCCCCCTCTATCGGTGCGGAATGTTTTAATTCTGAGCTTATATTCTTTCTCGATATATTCTTTATATTTCTTGAATTGATTGAACACTTCACTCTTTTCTCCTAGCAAAAGTGTCCACATATATCGTGAGAAGTCATCAATTAAAACAAAGATGTACCGTTTATTTGATGGAGTTGGAGGAGAGATTGGTCCACACAAGTCTCCATGAACCAATTCTAGTGCTTTCTTTGCTCGATATTTGGACTGTTTCGGGAATGTAGTTCTTGTCTATTTTCCTATTTGACATACGAGACATATTTCTTCTCCTTGCAAACCTTGTGGCAGCCCCTGTACTAGCTCCTTTGCTGCCATATTCTTCATGACTCCATAGCTAACATGGCCGAGTCTTGCATGCCAAATTCTTGTTAGATCATCACACCGAATTTGCATACATCTTGGGTACAAAACTTGCATTGGAGTTTTGTATAGGCGATTTACGGATCTTGTAACCTTCGTCAATAGTCTCCCGTGAGAGTCTTTTAACTCGAGGGTGGCTCCTTTCATTATCACTTCACATCCGTTCTCTGTGGCTTGTCCAAGGCTCAAGATGTTGTGCTTTAGGTCAGGGATATAGTAGATGTATGAGATCAGGTCCTTCTCTCCTTTCTTATCCATGAAACAGATCGATCATTTGCCGTCAATGTTTACGTGTGAGCCATCTCTGAATCTTACTCTTCCTTTAAGATTCTCATTCAATTCATAAAAGAATTCTCTATTCCCAGTCATATGGTTGCTAGCACTGTTGTCTAGATACCATTCTGAATCATCTCCCTTCTCTGCTTCATAATTCTTGGGAAATACTTTATCTTCGTGTAACATAACTACTTCGTGCATATATAACCCGTCGGCTTCTTCTGTTTCATTCAGAATTGCTTCTTGATCCTTTGGTGGTCGAAGTGGACACTGATTCACATAATGTCCGTATTTATCACACCTCCAACACCTTACCTTTGACATGTCTTTCTTCTCTTTATCGTTACTCCCTGAGTTTTCTCTGTGTTGGCCATTAGATCTTCCTCTTCCACGGCCTCTCCCTTTTCCTCTTCCTCTGGAACTGTGTGAACCTCTTCCTTGACCACTGGTTTCCTCAACTTGGTTTAAACTGGTTCTATCTCCATGGTGCCCTCCATATCCTCCTCTGTTCTGGTTTGGGGCTGCGACATACATGAGTCTTCCGCTGTCTTCTCTTGCACTATGATCTGCAGTTCTTTCTTCAAAGAGTTTTATTCTCCCAATTATTTCTTCGAAGCTTACTGTATCTAGATCAATCCATTGTTCTATAGAAGCAATCATGTGGATGTACTTTGACCGAGGTAGACAGTTGAGAAACTTTCTCACTAGCTTGTTTTCCTCAATCGTTCTTCCGAGTGATGCAGTTTTGGTGGAGATTTCTGATATTCTTCCCACGAAGCCATCACTTGTCTCGTTTTCTTGCATCTCTAATCTGTAAAACTCCATCATCAAGTTTTCCAGACGAGCTCTCTTTACCTTCTCTGCACCCATGTTGCGTGTTTTTATTGCGTTCCATACTCCCTTTGGTGATTTTTTGTTCACCTACTTGCAGAACAAGTGACTCGGGAATGGCTTGGAATAGGAGTGCTTGGGCTATGTTGTTCTTCTTGGGATATCTGTTATACCAGGGTCAATTGTTTCCCATACATCATAGATATTTGACAAGACTTCCATTCTCATGGCCCATACTGTATAATTTGTTGCAGTGAGAATGGGGCTCTGTACTGGTGGAGGAGCAAACTCTCTTGGCCGTGAGGGTGTGGTTGAATCTCCCATCTCTTGAGATTTTCTTTTATAGGTGATGAGTTCCGTGTTTTAGCCCTTCATATCCAGCTATGATACCAATTGAAACTTAATCTTATTGAAACTCAAGCGTACCAATTGAAGACAAAACGTACCTTCTCTTTGTTCATCTTTCTCGGTGAGTCCTCCTTATCTTGAGCCGCATGCTTCGGTTGTTTCTGTTTCTTTAACCGCAACTTGACTACTCTTAAGGTGATTTACACGACACTTAAATCGTCTAATGAAAGTAGAGAATATAAAGAAACTTAGCTCTTTCTTTATTGATTAGAAAATATTTCTAAAAACTAATCAATTCTCACTTATGATTATTAGACAACTCCTAAGATATCATCTTATTTATAAGGTTTAGACATCTCCTAAACTCATATGAAATTGGAAAACTTGAACTTTTCTTTTTTTTCTAAATAAGCTAAATCTCCTTATTTAGATTTTCTTTTTCAATGTTGGAATTACCCAACAATCGTGGATTCCTTGGAACCAAAACGGTGAAGTCCTCTTCCATGCTCGAGACTTTGTTCCCATGTCCCAAAACATAGCAGATGCAGAATTCAAATGCTTCATGTGGAGTATTCAGAGTCTTCATGATCTACATTTTACCCCAATGGAATTCTTGACAGAGAATCAATTGGTGACCTCAGCAACTAAGAATCCGAAAGATTGGCCGAGATGACTGCTTCGTGAAAGTGTTGAGGCTGAAATTTGATGGATGTTCGGTTAATTTATCGACCACTCCTGCAAATACTGCATCTCGGAGAACTGCGTCAAGTGTTCTAAGTAGAAATCATTATCAGTCCTATTTAGCGACGGGTGGACCTTTATGGCTAACATTAACATTGGATGCTGATTGTGCATCTCTATTATAAAGCATATTTATGATGTGCTTCTTCACAGTTGTGTTGAGTGTAAGCATGTTTGCTTCTGTTATTCTGTAACAGACTTACCCATCTTACTGGGTCTTTTTCTCTGATAAATTTGATAACAAAAAAAAATACCCAGAGTAGATCGTAGCAGATGAAACGCAGCAAAAGTGAAGGGCCGATTAAAATGGAATAAAAGAAAAAGGTTTCCGGAATTAAAGTTCGGGGGATTGAACCCGACGTGAATCGAACACGCAGCCTTCTGATCTGGAGTCAGACGCGCTACCATTGCGCCACGGATCCGGATTACAATTTGTAGTTACTTATATGTATGTGACAAATATGTTTTACTGATCAAATGCTCTTTAAAATTTTAGGTTTTAAAGATCGTTTCCAAATGTTTGACATGATCACATAAAAAATGGAATCCACTTTCTAATATTCTACAACAACTCTTTCAAGAAGAAAGAAAAAAATTATATTTACAATGAATAAGTCTATCTCTAACTCTGAAGGAACCAAAATATTGGATCATTATCATCATCTCAGCCGAGAAGTCACATTGATGAAGATATCTTCTGGACAAGAGATCGTTAAGCCACCCATAGGATGATCGAACCCAAACTCTTCCTCGGCTTTGCTAAGAAGAGCTTGAAACGAAGGTTGGTTCAAGTATGAGATTGGCACCAAATGTCTCTTCTTTTGGCTCTCTCCTACGTATACCGCAACAAACCCTTTTGGCGCAGTCAAGGCTGCTCTTTTGCTCATAGAATCTGCTGCGGTGGAGCGGCTTAGAATCTTCTTTGCACCTAACAGACTTCTCACCAATGCCATTTCTATCGTGTGTAAAAAACTTTGAATTGTTTGGAAGCTTCTTGAAGATGTATGAAAAGATTCAAGTTATTGGATATATTGATTGTTGTTGGTTGATGATAAAAAGAACGGGCTATGTGTTTTATATATAGAAAGATCAATAAATGAGTCAGAAACCTATCTGACACTTGTGGTCTTGAAGATGTGGGACAGACTTAGAACATAATTTCACATGGTCCTGTCTTTACCATTTGGAAGACTTGCATTAATGTCTACTTGGAGAATCTCCACAAGGTCTTGTTTTCGCAATGTTTTTCAATAACAAAGACTAACACTTTCCATCATATTAGCTGGTTGGTTCTTTGTCCTCTTCTCTAATATATGTGGTCTACATAGATTTAAGAAGAACTTAAAAGTGGGGACCTGAAGTTGCTCAAGAACAGAACAACAAGTCTCTAACACTCATCATTCTGTTCTTTGATGATATCCAAAAATGACTATAATAATTAAAATATTGATATCTCATTTCTTTCTCTGCATTAATTATACAGACATGGAGAAAACAAACCCTTGTGAAGTAAAGATGCTGCTCGTTAGTTTTGTTTGCTTGTCATCTATATATCTTACATAGAAGACATAACCATGTGAAACTTTCTTTGTGTATATATAACATATGTCCCACCTCTACTTCTAATGGTTCCAGGGTGATTTTAAGTCCTTCATTAATCTATTTATACATCTAGAGACAGAACCAATTCTTCACCAAGTAGTAAAGCAATCTAAACCTTGAATTGAGCATGTAACCTTTATCAGAAGCTTTGAATTTATATTTTTCCAGACTCAAAAGATGGTTTTCCTCAGAGGTCTCTTGGGTGGGAAGAAGATTATCGGTCTTTCTATAGAGGCTACAAGCAGAAGGACAATTTCAGCACCAAAGGGGTTTCTTGCTGTGTACGTTGGTGAAGACCAAATCCAGAAGAAGAGATACTTCGTTCCAATCTCATATCTAGACCAGCCTTCATTTCAAGCTCTTCTAAGTAAATCTGAGGAAGAGTTTGGATTCGATCACCCAACAGGTGGCTTAATGATTCCTTGTCTTGAAGATACATTCATAAACACAACTTCTCGACTTCAATGATTATGTTCAAAAGAAGAAGAAGACTAACTTTACTTAGGAGCTATAACTGTTTTAATTTATGAAGAAGAGAGTTTATAGAAGTCAAATGTGAATACCAATTTTTTGTAAAAGTCATATTATATGCTTCTTCTTCTCTAACGTACAATCATAACTAAGCGTGTTTGTATTCTCATTTCCATATCACAATTTATGCCATTGTCTTGAAGATGTGTAGTCGCCAGCAGAGGCACACCAAATTGTGGAACGATAAAATAAATATATAGTCTCATATAGAAAAACCAAAGACAATAAAAAATCATGTAGTCTCGTACAAAAATAAGTTATACTGCAAGAGAAAACAAAAGAAAAGAAAAATCCATTGATGAAATGGTGCTTTAGAAAGGCACGAGAGTCTCGATGTGATTTGGGATGATATCAACCTTATAAGAAAACGTCGTAAAGTCCTTGGCAACTAACAACGTCTTTACGATGTTTTTAGCTCCCAACGATTTTACAACGTTTTTAATAATTTAATTTTTTTCTAAGTGTTTATACATCATATAAATCATATAAAATACTATAAAATATTATAAATCTTATCAACCATATAAACTATATTGCAAATATGATATAGTATTATAAATCATATAAATCTTATAATTATATAAATTTTCCAAAGATATAAAAGATTTATAAGATTAAAAACGTTGTAAAATCGTTGGAAGCTAAAAACGTCGTAAAGACGATGTTAGTTGCCAACGTCTTTACGACGTTTTTAGCTCCCAACGATTTTACAACGTTTTCATGAAATTTATTTTTTCCTAAGTGTTTTTCCCTAAGTGTTTTGTGGAATGTTATATTGATTTATAAAACTTAGAATGATAAATTTTGATTGATTTGTAAAACTTACTTTGATTAAACTTAGACTGATAAAAGATTGACATAACGTAAATTACATTAAAATTCTGCAATGGTACATTGTTCTTACATTATAAACTGTAGTTTCAATCAAATTCTTCACCGTTACTACCATTTCCACTACTTGGATTATCACTTTTTGCAAACTCGTCGCGCTCCTCATCGTCAACATCTTCTTCAGGGAGATCCTCGTACTCTCGGTTTTCCGGATCGATAAGAACCACTAGCTCTGTAGCTTCCTCTGGCACCTGTATCGATGAACATGATTCTTCCTGCAACGGTAAATCTCCACATCCAATAATTCACCCACGCGGTGTGATCTTCACTGTAGCTAACCAATTGATGTCTGACTCTTTGACCCTTGGATATGGCTAACTTGCTCTGCTTGTGATGCTAAGACGAAAGGCTCAAACTTGTTGTATCTTCTCCTCCCATTCACGTCCACAACTCCAAATTTGCTGTAACGGACACCTCTGTTGATTACAGGATCAAACCAGTCACATTTGAATAGCACAGTTTTCAACCTAATTAATCCCACAAATTCCACTTCGATAATCTCTTGCAAAACCCCATAGAAATTGGTTTCACCTTTCACACATACTCCCCAATTCAACCGTGATTTCGGTTAGACTAGCTTGGTGCATGAAAATTTCTGCCCCATTCATAAACTCCTTTGTCACGATTCCGGCAGCATCTCTATGCAATATCCACTTCCGTTGCTCGAATATATCTCCACCGAAAGATATTTTTTGGGTTTTTCCACAAAACCGTTTTTTTCCCTCTACCATGTTTTTTTTTGTTTTTTGATGTTGTGATTAATGAAGAGAGCCTTCCTCCTTATATAGGCAAAAAATTAACGATGATTTTACAACTTCCCGCAAATTACGAGTAAATTACAACACTTGTACCTAACCATAAATATCTAATTTGAAATTACGTCCTTAAATAGTTGTAAAGTTTTTAGTTGTAAATGAGTTGTAAAGTAGAGACGTTTTAGCATCAAAATTTTTAATTTAATAACACCTTTACAACTCCAAATTTAACTTTTATTTACACCTTTTACGTAATAAGAAAAACGTGTTTACCTACTTTGACATTCGATGTTAATTTGATGTAAAGTTTAGAGGTCGTAAAAGAGTTGCAAGTTAGGGACTAATTTACAACGAATTGTTTGAGCAATGGGAAAGCGTTGTTAAGGAGTCGTAAAATACCGACTTGTTTACGACGTAAATTTTCGTTGTACTCTTACAACTCCTTTACGACGAAATCTCAAAACGTCGTAAAGGAGTTGCAAATACCTCCCTATTTTACGACGTCCCAAAAACGTTGTAAAAAATGGTCCCTAAACTAATGTTCTCTTGTAGTGAACGCTTTCATTTCGATAAGAGATGGTTGGGAAAAACTGGATTCCAGGAGGTCGTGGAACGTAGTTGGGCTATAGCTGGTTAAAGATATGGTCAGAGTGGTAATTTCTCGCTAAGTGATAAGATTAGATACTGTCGAAAGGAAATATCACATTGGCGCTGTCAGAATATACCCTCAGGGCGTCAAGAAATAGCATACTGGAAAAGGCAGGTGATAAACAGGTTTTTGCGGTGTTTTCTCAAATACCAAACTGTCTATTTAATCAATTGTAGTACAGTATGGTGTCAATCAAATGGGAGAGTAACTAGCAATCAAGATATAATCTACTTATTCTAATCTAAGCCAAAATTCGGTTTTAGCGATTGGTTATCTATCCTAGGTGACAACGAAATCTTAAAACAAAATGCTAAAAACGAAACAAAGTATTAGAATGTAAAAACAGAGCATTTAAAGTAAAGCAATAGTGAAACTAATAATAAAGTGCAACACGAAATCTCAACCTAAAGCAGAGTATTAAAATCACGAAAATTCAATAGAGGAAAAACGGGTTCTCGAGGATTAGGATCAATGATTAGGGTATTCCTAGGGGTTCTAGACTTATCTATCAACCTATTTAGATGACCTCTAAGCAAGGAATCACAAAGTAATCACATTCGCTCTCGCGCAATGGGACCTCTCCTAAAAGACAACCTGACTTGACTCTCGCCCAACGATTGGAAATTCAAGAGGCCTTAAGTATGGACCTTACAAAGCCTAATAACACCCTAGACAATCAATCTCTTGAGCTAGGAAGATGCTATCTTAATTTAAGCATGTTCAAGTGATTCTCCAAACGCCTCTCGGGGGGGGGGGGGGGGGGGGGGGGGGGGGGGGGGGGGGGGGGGGGGGAGATTCACCAAGAGATCGAATTTCAATTGATCAGAAAGAAACAAGCATTAAGAACACTTAAACTAAAGAGATCTAAGACCTTAATTAAACATAAAAAAATCTAGAAATCCCTAAGTTTTCCCCTAATCTCACCATTTCCTCAAGAACCCTAGACTAACTTACTCAGAATTCATGAAATAAAACATAAACTTAAAATCGAAATCTAATTGCATAAAACTTAAGTATGAAAAATCGTAAATGCCTTAGTAAAATAAGAGACTCGAAAATTGCTAGAAAAGATTGTATTTTGAAAGTAGAAATTCTAGTACAATTTATAGATCAAAAGATCTTAAAGGAATTTCCTTTTAAAAGTTAAAAGGAAATTTCCTCAAGAAAGAAAATAGAAAAAGCCTAAAAGATAATTGGGCTTGCATAAAGGGGTCTTGATGGGCCTTTTTCGTAGAGAAGCCCAAAGAATCAATCTTCGTCCAAAGTCTTAGTTCTGGCCCGTAAAGGCACTCGACCAAGTGATGGTCGAGTGTCATGCTCGAGTGTCGGAGACTCGAGTGACAAATCTTCTAGTTTGCATCCTGAACTTCAACCTTAGGCTAGATGATACCTCATTGGTCTTCTTGTAATCCGAAATACTCCATGATAAGCTCCAAAAAGTACCTAAAAGTCCCTTTTATGCAATGTATGCAATGCCCGACACTAATAATGCGATTTATGCTAAAAAGAACCTAAAACAATGATAATAATGCAAGTATGAATGCAAAACATGCTAAATAATGGTCCTAAAATGTGGTAAAATGCAGACACATCAGCAGGTCGAGGACCTAAACAGTTGTCCGATAGTTGATTATACGGTATTGCAAGAGGCAATTGGCAAATTGAAAGTGGCATACTTTGAGGAGGAAGTTTATTGGAAACAAAAAAGTCGGAGTCACTGGTTACGAGAGGGTGATAATAACACAAAATTTTTCCATGCGATTGTTCGACAGAGGAGAGCAAGAAATCGGATAAATGGATTGATAGATGGACATGGAAACTGGGTTGAGAAGGACTCCAAAATTATTCATGAGGCGTCCAAATACTTTACAGACCTATTCACAACTAATGGTAATGATGTGGTCACTATATAGGATATAAATAGTAAGGTCACAAATTTGAATAACCAGGCTCTTATCAGACCAGCAACGGAGGGAGAAGTTAAAATGGCGCTTTTCTTAATGGACCCAGATAAAGCTCGGGGCCGGATGGAATGACGGCTATGTTTTTTCAACATTCCTGGGACACAGTAAAAGGTGACCTGTTGAGCCTGGTGAATAATTTTCTACGAGATGGGGTTTTTGATAAGAGTCTTAATAAGACGAACATATGCCTAATTCCAAAAGTCCAATGCCCGACAAGGATGGCGGAATTTAGGCCTATTAGTTTATGTAATATAGGATATAAGTTGATAGCAAAGGTATTATGCTTGAGGATGAAGACATTGTTACCTAATATCGTGTCTGAAACACAGTCGGCTTTCATGGCTGGAAGGTTGATATCGGACAATATTTTGATCGCCCAGGAAATGATGCATGCTTTAGCAATAAATAGTACGGTGAGTGGAAACTATATGGCCATAAAAACCGATATGAGTAAGGCTTATGATAGAGTGGAATGGGATTTTTTGGCGGCCATAATGACTTGATTAGGTTTTTGTGACCATTGGATAAAATGTGTGATGTGGTGTATTACGAGTGTTGAATACTCGGTAATACTAAACGGTATACCTCGTGGGTGTATTCTTCCGCGTCGGGGATTACGGCAGGGGGATCCTCTATCTCCATATTTATTCATACTTTGTACTGAGGTTTTAATTGCCAAACTGAAGAAGGCAGAGCAGAACAGTACTATTACAGGCATTAAAATTGGGCGAAATTGTCCAACAATTTCCCACCTACTTTTCGCAGATGATACTGTGTTCTTTTGTCGGGCTACCACAGAAGAAGCGGAAAAAGTTAGACAAATTTTGGGGGAGTACGAATCAATATCGGGTCAAAGGATAAATTTCGACAAGTCCTCGATACAGTTTGGTAAAAGAGTTGCGGAGGAGACCAGAGTACAAATCCAACAAATTTTGGAGATTCCAAACATAGGAGGAATGGGCTTGTACTTGGGCCTACCGGAAAATTTAGATGGCTCGAAAGTAAAAGTGTTTGCATTTATAGTGGAAAAGTTGAAAGCCAGGGTGACTACATGGTCAAGTAAATTATTATCAAAGGCTGGTAAGGAAATTTTAATTAAATCAATCCTTACGGCCTTACCAACGTATATTATGAGCTGTTATAGATTGCCCAAATCTGTATTAGGGAATATTCAGTCGGCAATTGCCCATTTTTGGTGGGTAAACTCGGGATCCAGTGGTGGAATCCATTGGAAAAAGTGGGAGGAGTTATGCAAACCCAAGACTGAGGGGGGTTTGGATTTTCGGATGATCGAGGATTTTAATTCCGCACTATTGGCCAAACATATCTGGAGATTGTTGGTTTTCCCTGATTCGCTCTTAGCCAGGGTGTTAAAAGGGAAATACTATAACGACGTTAGTTTATTGGAGGTACCGCTTAGAACGGGAGCATCGTACGGCTGGAAGAGTATTATCTCAGGCCGTCCTTTGATATTGAGAGGTCTGATTAGGAAAATAGGAAATGGGAGACAAATAGAGATATGGCACGACCCGTGGATTCCGGATCTCCAGCCAAGACCAGCGAAATGGTCTGATCTGTATTTATTTCCGGATATGACGGTTGACCAATTTATAGACCAACAATCTGGCAAATGGAAAGAGAGTTTAGTTCGTCAGTATTTTGACCCACGAGATGTTAGGTTGATACTGGCAATGCGCTTGCCAAAAAACCCACGAGTGGACTTTTGGGGTTGGCATTACACGGTTTCTGGGCGATATGACGTCAAATCGGGTTATGAATTAGCCAGGAAGGAGGCGGGGAAACAACACCTAATAGGCCCTTCCCTAGACACATTATATACGAGATGTTGGAAAATGGATTGTCCGGCTAAGATCAAACACTTCCTTTGGCAGATGCTATCGGGAAGTATAGCTGTCTGCCAAAGTCTAGTCAGATGAGGATTGGGGAATGATGCGAGATGCCAGAGGTGTGGATATGAGAGTGAGACAATCAATCATGTTATATTTGATTGTCCACCGGCAGTTCAGGTTTGGGCTCTATCAGCTATACCATCTCAACCGGGGGTGTTCCCGGGTATGTCAGTTTGGTATAACCTAGACTACTTACTGACCAGTACCGCTGAGTCAGGAAATATTAAAATTTTCCCATGGATAATCTGGCATATATGGAAAGCGAGAAATAGATTCTATTTTACACAAGAGGATTTAGACCCAAGAATAGTTTTGGGACGGGCAGAGTCCGATCAATCCGAGTGGACAGTGGCCAATCAGGACATACAGTGTAAGTCGAATCATCACATATCTTGCACCACTACGTTTAAATCGGCGATGATATTCCCAACCATAGCTAATCTCAGTTTCACTGGCTATAAATGCTACGTGGATGCGTCCTGGAAAGACACGGGCCTTTATTCAGGGCTCGGATGGTTTTGCTTTCCAGATTCAGTGGAAGGAATATATTCGGGATCAAGACGAGTTCATCAAAGCTTATCAGCTCTGCACGCTGAGGTGGAGGCGGTGATTTGGGCGATGGAAGCATTATTAGAGCTGCAGATTCAAGAAGTGGAGATCTCATCTGATTGCGAGACAGTCTATCAGGTTCTTCAGTTCCCGGAGGAGTGGCCTGCGTTTTATCCATATCAAGAAGACTTCCGAAGGCTGGGTTCGAGATTCTCCTCGTTGTCGCTTTCTATCATCCCCAGAGCCATGAAGTACAAAGCAGACGCCCTAGCAAAATCATGTCGTAAGTCTGGTCTTTGATTGACGTACTCTAGCTACTCTTGTTACATGTCATTGGAAAAAAAAAATACTGTAAACAAAAAATTAAAGTTGCATGAATCTTTGTAACCTACAATCCACTATCTCCCCCTTCTATGCTTCCCCATTCTTTATTTTTCTTTTTGACATTAAAACTTTTGCTACAAAAAAAAAATTAACTCTTCCACTATGAGACGCTATTCTCATTTTTCAAATAACTTCATGTAAAATCAATATTCGAATTGTCCGTCTTTTTGGATTTTTCGAAAAAGAAAGATAAACCAGAAAAGTTTATAGAATCGATTCTTTTGTGGATGATAAAAATATATATAATTGTTATATAACTGGAAAGTCAAAATTGATTTTCTTACTCA
The DNA here is from genome assembly GCA_023374145.1 of Lepidium sativum. NCBI lineage: Eukaryota > Viridiplantae > Streptophyta > Magnoliopsida > Brassicales > Brassicaceae > Lepidium > Lepidium sativum. Next base: position 40,427 of record JAKUCM010003499.1, read on the forward strand.
TGAGCTTTTGATAAATTTTGTAACAGGGAAGTAGAATACAAGCAAATGTCAAAGGAAAATTGCTATCAAAACTTCATTCTAATATGATTACTAGTATGATTATAATATCCTAACTATACAAAGTTTTCCTTTGTACCTTCTAAATTAAAATTAAAATTAAAATTACGTAGCCTTGCAAACTAATGTTTTATCAAAAAAAATTAATATTATTTAAATTGAAGGTTACGTAGACTGCAAGAAATCCTGTTTCGCTTGTTCGGGCTCTGCTGCTACAGAGTATCCAACATTTTTCTCTGCAACTGGTTGAATTCCCATTACCGTTTTTTTTTGTTGCTTTAGTTTTTAGTATTTCAAGATGAATTGATGTATCTGACGATTTTACATTCATCAATAGCAGGTCACTGTTCAATAGCAAAGCATTAAAACAACACTGGTTACCGGAAAGAGATAGAATTGTTGGTGACTTATAACTACAGGTTCTTCAAATGTTCTCGACATGATCGTGTCTATTGAGTAAGAAAAGGCTTTATCTCTTTCAAAATTTTTATACAACTCTTTCTTAATATCTCCTATATTTACAATGAATATATCACTCTCTAACTAGGAAGAACAATATATTGGATTATTATCATTGAAGACGAGAAGTCACATTGATGAATGTATCTTCTGGACAAGGAATCGTTAAACCACCCATTGGATGATCGAACCCAAACTCTTCCTCCGATTTGCTGAGCAGAGCTTGAAATGAAGGGTGGTTCAAATATGAGACTGGCAGCAAATATCTCTTCTTCTGGTTCTCTCCTACGTACACCGCAAGAAAACCTTTTGGTGCGGCATAGGCTTTTCCTTTGCTCATAGAAGCTGTTGTGTTGGAGAGGCTTAGAATCTTCTTTGCACTCAATAGACTTCTCAACAATGCCATTTTTACTATTTTTGTATGAAAAGTTTTGGGTTCTTTTGAATGCTTATGAAGATGGATGAAAAGATTCAAGTTATTGGATATGATTCTTGCTGTTGGTTGATGATAAAGAGAATGATTTATGTGTGTATATATAGAAAAATCAATAAATGAGTTGAAACCTCTCATATAATCCTCTGAAAACTTGTGGTCTACAAGTGTGGGACAGTTGCACATGGTTCTGTCTTGGCCAATTAGAAAAGTTTAGTTTATGGCAATCTTTCTTGATGAGATAATTAATTGGCTGTAGGACAATGAACTAGAAACAAACTCCATATGCAAATCACAAGGAACTGTTGCCTCAATGTTTTATTTAAGTAAGACAAAGACTACTATCAATAATGAAGATTAGCAAGTTTCTCTTCTTCATGTTCTGTGATGATCCTGTACTCGAATCTCTGTGGTCTAAATGGATTTGAAAATAACTTAAGGTGGGGACCTGAAGTTGCTCAACGACAGAACAAGTCTCTGTCACAGCTTAAGTTGTTTCTTTTTGATGATATCAACAGATGGGGGAAATCACATATAACAGTAGTAAATAAAAGAAGATTGTGTGTTAGATTTGTGGTGAGAAGCCAATGTCGGAGACTGAGTTGTTAAGAGAGAAGACAAGAAAACAAAGGCATGAGCTAAGTTACCCTTTTAAGCAAGAGATTAAGTAAGGCATAAGCTTTCTTCAAGTTCACCACTGTTAATGATCTTATTACAATACCTGCTACTGATTCCTTAACAACTGTCTTTCACTTACGAAATTTTAGGAGAAGGCAACCAAAATATGTTACGGTTTACATTGGAGAGAGGAATAAGGGCTAGAAGAAAATCAAAGTAAATCACAAAAAACAGAACAAGAAAGACAAGAAAATTTGTCATTTGAGTTATACATAAGATGTGAAATCTAAGAGATGAACAAGAAACAAAAGATCTCCCACTAAAATACTCTTGTAGAGACTCAAATGGATCTTTATCCTGAACCTAGGAATCTTTCGACCCGCTCGGCCACGGATTTAGCCAAAGAATCAGCAGCTTCTTGTGTGGATGCTTCGGCATATACTCTCACCACATCTTCTGTACCCGATGGCCTTATAAAAGCTCTGCCACGCGAGTATTTCTTAATTTCATTGTTGATAGCATCTTGAATCCCCAACGGTCTCAGGGCCTCGGTTTCTTCGGTTGTAGTCACAACCGCTGTCCTGTCTGGAACTTCGACCTTGATCTGTCTGCTAGGAAGGTCCTTGTATAGCTCATTCCACTTCTGTACTGACCATCCCATATGTTGCAGAATCACTTCAACTAAGAGCAATCCACTTAGAGCATCACCAATAGCTTGGTTTATCAGATTACTCACTGCCACTAGTCTAGAAACCGCTTTGTGCTCTTCAGAACCACCTTGAGCTGCGGTAAGATCCATTTGTTTGCTAACTAACCAAGAAAGGAAAGATTCTGAGAAGAGTATAGTCCCATGGCCATTAGCTTCAAAGTAGATTCCGATATCAAACTCTGCTGCTTTCTCGTGTAGATGCTTTACCCCGGTTTTAGCAAAAACAACATCTAAACCCAACTGTTTAAGGTAATCCGTGGACGCACCGTTCGCATAAGCTGTCTGGACTACACCAAGACGAGGCTGTTTCCCGTCTTTATCATCATCGAGAGTGTCTAGTTGATCTTTGATGAAGAGAGCAAACAAAGATAGGATCTTGTCGCCATCAAGTAGGTCAACCTTTTCAGAAGAAGAATCTGAAGGAATGTAGAAGTAAACCAATCGGTCTGCATCACCGTCTAAACTTGCACACCTCATTCCCACATCCTTAGAGCCGAATCCTAAAGGCACAACTTTTTCTTTCTGCACAAAGTCAGCACCTACACCTTCATTAAGCACACCTCCATTTTTTCCTGTGTTACGAATCTCAAGATCTAGATTTCTCAAAGACCCTTTTAGCTCCTCAAGCTTCTGTCCACCTATACCATTAGCACCATCTACAAGCAGTTTTCTCATCTCCAACTTCTTGTCCCCACTAACTGGAATCAGATCAATCAAGCAGTTGAATGAGGTAGAGAGATTCTCAAAGTAATCCTTCTCCGTTGCATTGAGACCTTTGTTCCTAGCTCGAACCATCCAATGTAATTGCGGGGTTGTCAAAATTCCAATGTCAATGGCAACAGATCCTATAATAGAACCGACTCCGATTTCCGCAGCTTGGAGAAGAGATTCACCACTAGGTCTAGTATCCCTTCCCAACCATACCTCTCCACCTTTCTGCTCTCCGATCGCAATTTCTTCCTTCTCCACGAATTCCCTAATCAAGGAGACGAGTTCTCCAGGAGAAGACGCATTCGCGATCTGATCTGCGAAGGGCTCCCATTCCTGAGAAAGCATACCCCCAGATGGATCTGAAACTTTAATGCCATTGTCAGAAACTTTGTTATGCGACGCTGTGATCATGAGCCCTACGGTGGCTGATCCGAGCTTGAGTGATCGGAGAGCTGAGAGAATCCCAACTCTGTGGACAGTCGATTCCAGAAATTTTGCATCGCCTCGGAACCCAGCCGTTCCGTACGAAAGCTTGATGCCTTTGGGAATTGGAAAAAGCTCTGCTGATTTGAAAATTGAAGTGATTTGGTTCTCGTCCATTGTGCTTCTGAGTGAGAAAGAAACAGAGAAAGGGGAAGATCTAAAGGAAGCTTTTTTTTATTTGCCTAAAAAAGACATTTTTATTTGACTCAAAGTATGTTGACCTTTCTTCTCAATTAGTTCGAGAATGATCAATTTCTCAGGCAACTCGAGTGGTTCATCAAGTGTCTTGCCTCGAGGAAATATCATTGGTGTTCTTCATGGATGTTGGTGTGGAGAATCGATTGTGTTGAAACTCTCAAAATCCAAAAAAAATCCTTGCTGAAAGTATTTTTAATGTGCTCATGCTGCAGCTGCTATGGTACGTTGAAATCAGTTTTTGAATACTAATGTTCTCATTTACTTCTCATATGATTCAAATTTGACAAATTTGAAGTTGTATTTTGTAATTGTGTTTTGTAGCAAAGTGGTCACAAACAAGTCTTTAGGTGGATGGATGAAGCAATTCTTCGTGAAATTGATATTTTGGACGCCAAAATTGGTAGTCTTACTTAACTGATGGCTACACGATTGGAGACTTAGTGGATGCAAAAAAAGGTAGAGAGTACCATACTTGAAATAGTTGATTTGGTTTTGGTGGAGGCTAAGACTTGGTTCAAGAAGACAATAGTTGTCTTGGTTATTCTCTTCATGATAAGTTGTAATTACTTGAAGTTTTTAAGATAAATTAAGAGCTTGTGTATGTCTGCATCGTATTGAATTAAGAGCTTATGTAAGATGAATTAAGAGCTTATGTATCCTTTCATGCTAGTTATGTATGTATGTATTGTGTAACAGACTTGTTATGGTAATGAAATTAACTTTAATTATGTTGTTGTCGGCATGTGGTGAATGCTTTCACTATTTTGTAATGTCATTATGTTTACTCATTTAAAAGTAGAAAAGTGACAAACATAGAAAAGACAGTAGAGAAACCGAATTAGATTAGATTAATAGGTTTTAAACATCCAATACATAAAAGACAAACATACAAATGCCCACTCAAAAAATTTCAACATTTTGTTTGTCTTAGACCAAAACAAACATAAAAACTATTGGTCCCATTATGTCAAATCATAATTGGAACATCCAAAAAGCCGAATACCACAATAAACAATAGCAAAGTTAAACTTCATATCACATGACTTGATTCTCCTTGTGTTAATTGTCCATGATTTGATTCTCCTTGTGTTAGTAGTTCCTGAGTTGATTCTCCTCAAGAAGGCTTAAAAATAGAAAAAAGATTGAAAATCATAATGTATTTAGGTGTAGAAAAACTTGAATATGATTGAATAAATTAAACACTACAAACCTGTGTGCTTGGCTCCTTGTGAAACCGTTTGTTGTGTCATGATTGTCCATATTCCGTACAATGGATAATACTTTTGTTAGTTTGTTTCTTCTTAACAAGAGATTTATTAACTTCTTTTTTTTTCCTCTTCTCTGTAACACTTCTTTCTTCCCGGCATTGTATGTGGTGGCCAACGCCGTACATTTTGTCCATCAGTTGAAGACCAAAAGGCTGGACCTCACATAAGAATGAGTCCATTCTCATATGTCCTCCTCCATGTGGATGCATGAAACCAATGACATACAAAATCATGTGGTTCAAGCCGTCTGTTGATGATTGCTTCATACGCATGACCACATGAGATCCCACATATGTCAAACTTCTTACAAGTGCATGTTATCCACTCTAGATTCATGCGGTATGAACAACCAACTCTAATCACCTCATACATGTCGTTAGTGCTTCTAAACATTGAACATTCTGCTGCAATCTTATGCTCTGATGCTAAAAAGTCCTCAACATATAGTGTGCAAACTCCCTTGCAGCCAAGACTCACAATTGATCATGATACTATGCGTACCAAATCCAATCTCCTTATTGTCTCTAGCATAGGAATGAACGACTTGCATCTTGCTTTCAAAATTGTAACGTTGAATGACTCAACAGAGTTGTTTTCAACATCCTCACATAATGTTCCCAACCTAAAGAATGCTCTACACCATTCTCTTGGTTGTTCATTCATCACCGCATCATACAAAGTTGTGTCATAGTTTCGAATCTTGTCCAAGTTGCTTATAAACTCTTCTTCATTGTAGCTCCATGCCAAATTCCAGACTAGAAGCTTCATGTATTGCTTCTTGTCAACCTTTTTCTTAAGGCTTCCATATACGTGCCTTACATACCTCCGATGCTCGACCTTTGGAATCTCCATTTCAGCAGCTCGAATCAGTCCCTAGCATTCAAGTAACCAAATAAAATTAGAGTAACATTCATGTAACTGAATAAAATCAGAGTAAAAGAAATCAAATATATATTCCCAATTCTATATAATATGCTAGCCTAACATAAATCACTATTTTGTAAACCATTTTAAAATGAGAGTAAAATATTCAAGTGGAAACAAACTTTATTGTAAACAGTTTTAATAGTCTCAAGTGGAAACAAAGCATGTGACAATATACTCAAACCATGTGAAACACGATTATTAAAGTAGCAATAGCCTCTTTGAAAGCTACTTTGTTGAAGAAGACCACGTCTTCAGAGAGCATTCTGGCAGCAGGAGGAGTATACTCACGATTCTTTTGTTTATGACCTTTCTCTTCGTCCTCTGGATCTTTACTATACTCACTACCACCTTCAGGCAAAAAATTATAATGAATACGAGACTCATCTCAGAATGCAGCTAATTCAAGCTCAATCTCATACTTGTTTCTCTCAAATGCTTCATCGTCATTGGAGCTCTCGTTCACCGGAGCTTCTTCCTCTCTACTACCTGTCTCGTTTCTTTCATCAATTGGAACCAAATGCCAGGATTCAGATTATGTCGACCCCATAGACTTTGATTTCACTTTCGTTCGTTTCAAAGATTTCTCTCGAAAATTTGGGGAAATTTTAGAAACTTAGGGTTCAATAAACTGGGGGTTTGCTTTCTGAGAGTTTTCGCCTAATCAGATCCTAAAGCTTTTAATCGGGTCTTAAATTGGTTTACAATCAGTTTAAGTAATCAGTCAAAACCGAAACCCAAAACTTGGCTAACACCTAACCTGTGATTTGTTCAATTAGACAGATTATGTATATAGTAGGTTCAATTAGATTGTAATTGGTATAATTTACGTGCAATTAAACTTCTTAAACTAACTTTGCGTGCAATTAAACAGACGTCTCATATATAAACTTCAGGGTAAAAATAATTCATCAACCCTTAAATCTTTTACAACTCACTGAAATGAGAGGAAAAATGTTACATCAGTCGAGTGAGAAGTATCACAAGGTGATGACTAACAGCTCGCTCAAATGCGAGGAACAAAATTCCTCTATCTACAAGAACAACTCTAACTCTAATTCATAAGAACAATATGATGGAATGTTGGATACTCATCAGTGGAGCCGAGAAGTCACATTGATGAATGTAGCTTCAGGACAAGGAATCGTTAAGCCACCCATTGGATGGTTGAATCCAAACTCTTCCGCGGTTTTGCTGAGCAGAGCTTGGAACGAAGGTTGGTTCAAGTATGAGACTGGCACCAAATATCGCTTCTTCTGGTTCTCTCCTACGTACATTGCAAGAAATCCTTTTGGTGTCGCGGAGGTTGTTCCTTTTCTCATAGATGCTGCTGCGGTGGAGCGGCTTAGAATCTTCTTTGCACCCAATAGACTTCTCACCAATGCCATTCTATTGTGTATAAAAAAGTTTGAATTCTTTTGAAAGCTTATGAAGATGTATGAAAATATTCATGTTATTGGAGATAATTCTTGCTGTTGGTTGATGATAGAAGGAATGATTATGTGCGAATATATATAGAAAGATCAACGAGTGAGTTGAAACCTCCATGAAATCCTCTGAAGCTTGTGGTCTACAAGTGTGGGACAGACTAGAATAGACTTGCACATGGTTCTGTCTATTACCATCTATAAAAGTTTAGATTAATGGAATTTGTCTTAGTGAGATGATTAATTGAATGTGGGACAATGATCTCAAAACAAACTCCATATGCAACGCACAAGGGACTGTTTTCTCAATGTCTGTTTAAAAAAAAGATAATTCATGCTATTTTCAATGATAAAGACCAGCAAGTTTTCGTTCTTCATGTTCTGTGATGATCAACGTTCTCTCGTCTCTGTGGTCTACATAGATTTAAGAAGAATTTAAAGTGGGGACCTGAAGTTGCTCAACAACAGAACAACAAGTCTCTGTCTGCTTAAGTTGTTCTTTGATTATATCCACAAATGACTGTTAGTAGTAAAAGACTGAATATCTTATTTCTACAGATAAGGTAGAAAACTAACCCTTGCAAAGTGAAGTTAATGCTCGTTAGTTTTCTTTATTGTGTTTTTGATGTTTGTTTTCTCTAACGAAGGATTTCTTATTCAAATTAACAAGTGAAAGATAATTGTTAAGAAATCAGTAACAGGTAGTGATGTATCATATTCATATTAATGGTGCACTTGAGGAAGATTAAGCCTTAATTAGCCTCTTTACTAAATAGAACAAGCACCTCCTTGCTGGTTTGCAAATCTAGGACAACTTTGAAAGATGAACAGGTTTTAGCAGAACATATTTGATCACTTTCTTTTCACCTAACCTTTACTACAACTGAAGTTGGAAGCGTTTAATTTTACTATTTTAGAGTATCTCTTGCACTGTTTTGTTTAACTAAGTATGCTTTTGTTTTCGGTTAGATGAGAGACTTCAAATGGATAAGAATTTAGTTAAATTGAGACACGGATCTGGATGATAAATAGTAAACATTTTCTTCAATTGGTGTTAATCTTTATTATTCTATAATCTATCCAAAATCTATAAACATGGATCATGGTTGTGTCTAGCATAAAAATGCCATCCTCTTACAAAACTTGTAAAACTCTTTAAGACAGAAAGAGATTTTAAAAAAAAGAACTAAAAATCCTCTATTTACAATGAATATGTCTATCTCTAACTCGGAAGAACAATATTGCATCATCATCATTGGAGCCGAGATGTTACAGTGATAAAGGTTTCTTCAGGACACGGAATCGTTAAGCCACCCATTGGATGATCGAATCCAAACTCTTCTTCGGATTTACTGAGCAGAGCTTGAAACGAAGATTGGTTTAAGTATGAGACTGGCACCAAATATCTCTTCTTCTGGCTCTCTCCTACGTATACCGCAAGAAACCCTTTTGGGGCGGCCGAGGCTGCTCTTTTGCTCATAGAAGCTGCTGCTGTGGAGCGGCTTAGAATCTTCTTTGCACTCAATAGACTTCTGACCAAAGCCATTCTAATATTTGTATATGGAAAGTTTTGAACTCTTTTGAAAGCTTATGAAGATGGATGAATAGATTCAAGTTATTGGATGGACTTCTTGCTGTTGGTTGATGATAAAGAGAATGAGTTATGTGTGTATATATAGATATATCAATGAAGGAGTTTAAATCTCTCTGGAAAAATATTGAAACTTGTGGTTTTGATGCGTGGGACAGACTAGAACAGAGTTCACATGGTTCTGTCTTTAGCATCTGTGAAAAGATGCATTAATATAAGATAAGTGTTGATATGTTAATCAATTAAGTTTGGACAATGAATGAAAACGAACTCCTTATGGAAATCACAAGGGACTGTTTTCTCAATGTTTATTAAGATAAGACATGCCATCGTCAAAAATTAGGCCCAGCAAGTTTCTTTTCTTCATGTTTTGTGATGATCCTATTCTCCTATATCTGTGGTCTAAATAGATTTTAAGAAACTTAAAGTGGGACCAGAAGTTACTCAACAACATAACAACATGTCTCTGTCAATATTTAAGCTGTTTCTTTTTGGTGATATCTCACCAATACAAATTGCATTACACTAAACTTTTCCAGATAGTAAAGACAGAACCATGTGATGCTCTTGTTATAGTCTGTCCCACACTTGAATACAACAAGTTTCAAGAAATTTTACAGAAAAGTTTCACTTCCTCTATTGATCTTAATTTCTATAAATAGACACAAAAACCATTCTTTCTACAACCCCAACAACACAAGATATATATTCAAATACCTTGAAGCTTTTCATACATCTCCAGAAGCAGCAAAAGAATTCATAATTTTCCACACTACATAAGATTACAAATGTGGCTTTTGTTGGAAGTCTATTGAGTGCAAACAAGATTCTAAGCCGCTCCACCGCAGCCTCGGCCGCCCCAAAAGGGTTTCTTGCGGTGTACGTAGGAGAGAGCCTGAAGAAGAGATATATGGTGTCAGTCTCATACTTGAGCCAACCTTCTTTTCAAGCTTTGCTCAGTAAATCTGAAGAAGAGTTTGGGTTCGATCATCCAATGGGTGGCTTAACGATTCCGTGTCCTAAGGAAACCTTTATGACATGTTTGAGATATAAATCATTACGGCACTTCCACAGTCGCCATAAGATATGAGATATCACAGCTTATCAAATAGGACGTGTTTTGTAGTTTCACTTTGTTCACAGCATCGCAATAGACTTATTAATTGTAAACATTAATTGTTTTTTTGTCTTCTTGAAAGAGGTGATCTTAAATTTTATAAAGAGGATTCCATTTCTTAGACGATCATGTCAAATGCATATTGACGCGATCTTTGAAAACTGATCCAAAATATTTAAAGAACCTTCAATTACAGTTAAACCATTGTCAGATAAATATAAGAGAAAATTATATTCCCTCTATTTTTTAGTTTTTGATGTTTTAGAGATTTCACATATATTAAAAGAAATTGTAAATAATAAGTGTCAATCTAGTGTTTTCTTAAAAATTAAAGAAACATATTAAAATTCTATTATACCCATCACATTTTTTTATTGGTTAAAAATAAGATTAAACTAGTAAATTTATGCTACAACTTACATCGTAAAATTAAAATAACCCTTATTTTGAAACGAAAAAAAATCCTAAAACGATATTTATTGTGAAACAGAAGGAGAAGGAGTATAAAAAGAAATATTAATAAAAAAGTGAAACTAGATAAATAAATAAGGATAAAATAGAAAATTTTAAGTCATGAATTGCGAATTAGAAACATCAACATTTTAGAAACAAATACTTTTTCCATAACATCAACTAATGAGGAAGTACAAAATAGTCTGGGAAATAGTCATTTTTAAATACCCATTTTGGCAAAAACGATTATTTTCAAATTAGTCCACATGAAAAATATTTGTCCACAAAAGTTTTATATTAATATATATTGTATGCAAAACTATTTGCATATTGGGCTATTATTTTACTAATTCACTATATATAAATAGTCACCTTAAGTAATATAATATTTTTTTTATTAACATTAGATCAACAATACCCGATCTATAGTATAACCCAATTCTTAAAATTCATATTTAATCAACCAACTTGTAGAGAGCAGGAATCAAACCCTAGATGTCACAGTCATTAGCTGGATCATCCTAACCATCAGATTGAGAAGAACTCGACATCCATATTTTGTTTAAAGAGATATGGTTTTATTTTATTTTATTTTAAAATACAAAGAAAAATATTAAAGTGATTTTTTTCCAAACATAACTCATCGTATTAAGTAGTCAACCCAATGTTGAGGTACATAATTCACAAAAATCTGATTTTTGGAAAACCTTACAACACTAGGCCAAAAAATTAGCCTTGTGGTTCAAATAATGTGAAATCACTAAAAGCATAAAATAAATGAAGAGATTTTGAGGGCGGTCGAACTCTTCAAGGAGAGGGACAAAAGTTGGTCATCTTCCAGGGCCAGCTACCATCGCCAGGGTCTCTGAGCAATCCACCGCAAAGTCAATCTTTGAAAAGTGAAAGGAGAGGAGGGAGGACATCACCTGCAAAAAAGGTTCAAACTCCGAATGCAGAGACAACAAGCATTAGGGGATCAATAGGGCACCAAGGCTCACACCAGAGGCACCAAGGCTACCACCGTAGGGACTATCAGAGAAGCAAAACCATCCAATCCCAGAAAAAAGCTCAATTTCCTTCTAGGAAGCATCCAAAAATCACCTAAAACAAGTAAAACCCGGTTGCCCACCAAAGGCCGACACAACACCACTTGCTCCAAAGAGACATACGAGAACTGTAGAGCCCCATGTTCCAAAGATGTTTTTCATTCGAACGCTTCCATGGAGCGGCTCCTTCTTCAGCAATGCGGATTATATCTTGGAAATCCCAATCGATGTTGGAAAATAATTTATCATTTTTTCGTAATTTATTTTGTTTTTTTTAAAATGTTATTCCATTCTATCTCTTTTGGTCTTTCCTATATATGTCTAGGGCTAACTCTCCCGACCAAAAAAATATCTAGGGCTAGCTCTACTATAAATTATAAACATTCTTTCTCATTATCAATATACAATTTCATAGAGATCTACTTCAAAAACTTTTCTTTGTTCTTAAATACCTCTTATAATCGGCCATGGACGAAGATAAGGAGAATATGATAGAAATCAGAAGGGAAAACATGATGATAATGATGATGATAGATGTCACCCAGACCCGAGTCCTCTCGATCTAATTCTCGAGACTTCATGGGAAATCGATTGTGAGATTTGGTTGTGTGTCAAAGGTCTGGTCTTCCTTGATCAAGCTTCCAAGTTTCATCAAGTTGTTCGAGATTAGAAACTCTTTTCGGCCATCACGTCTTCTTCTCACCTTCTTAGAAAATAAAAAGCCATTCGTGTTCTCGTTTCCCAAACACCAGAATCCTGACCGGCATAACTCTCAGGTCTACAGTTTTGATGAACAAAACACTAAAAAGTGGAGTCGTGGTCTATCAGAATCCGTTGAGGGCTTGGTTTTATTATACAGATTAGTAATTTCACTACAAAAAAAACCAAAGTGGAAACCGACTGCAACTCTGACGGCAAAATAATAGTCAGAAATTAACCTACAATTTCCGACAAAAGCTGACGGAAATATGTTTTTTGTCGAACGTCGTCGGTTATATATTTGATGGAAATTGACGAAGAATACTTAGCAGATGTACGCGATTGACGCGCTGACATGACACAATTCATATATTGCATTTTTGTTATTACGTTTTTATTATACATCTCAAAAGAGCAAATTAAAAATTTTAAAAATAATAAGAGTATTTGAATCATTATGGATAATTCTATAATATTTAAGTCATTATTTTATAATTTTAGAATATTTGACTAAATCATTCTAGTGAAAAAGGAAAAAAACTAACATATTTACATTGAACAGTTATAGCTCTAAGTAATGTTAGTTTTTTCCTCTTATTTTAAACATCATCATTGAAGCCCGGAGCTTATATTGATGAATGTATCTTCAGGACAAGGAATCGTTAAGCCACCCGTTGGATAATCGAATCCAAACTCTTCCTCGGATTTACTTAGAAGAGCTTGAAATGAAGGCTGATTTAGATATGAGATTGGAACGAAATATCTCTTCTTCTGGACTTGGTCATCACCAGCGTACACAGCAAGAAACAACTTTGGTGCTGAAGTTGTCCTTTTGCTTGTAGCCTCTATAGAAATACCGATAATCTTCTTTGCACCCAAGATACCTCAGAGAAAAACCATGTTTTGAGTCTAGAAAATCTAAATTTGAAGCTTCTGATAAAGGTTAGGTGCTGAGATTCAAGGTTTGGATTGCTTTACTACTTGGTGAGCTGGTGAAGAGTTGGTTCTGACTCTTTGATGTATAAATAGATGAGTGAAGGACGACGTAAACCACCCCGGAACCATTAAAAGTAGGGGTGGGACATACACAGAAAGTTTCACATGCATGGTTCTGTCTTCAGTTCACAAGGGTTTGTTTTCTCCATGTCTGTACAATTAATGCTAAGCAAGAAAGGAGATATTCAATCTCTTAATTAGTCTAACTGTTATGTGTTCGTATCATCACAGAACAGCTTAACGAGTGTTAGAGACTTATTGTTCTGTTGTTGAACAACATCAGGTCCCCACTTTAAGGTCTTATTAAATCTATTTCCACCGCAAAGATTAGAGAATAGGACAAAGAACCAGCCACCTAATCATCACAGAATTGCTCGTCTTTGTTCTTAAAAGTACATTGAGAAAACAAGCACTTGTGGAGATTATCCAAGTAGACATTAATGCAACTTTTCCAAATGGTAAAGACAGGACCATGTGAAATTATGTTCTAGTCTGTCCCACATCTTCAAGACCACAAGTTTCAGAGGATTTTTCAGAGAGGCTTCAACTAATTCATTTTTCTATATATAATTCACTTTGCCAATTCTTTTTATCATCAACCAACAACAATCGATATATCCAATAACTTGAATCTTTTCATACATCTTCAAAAGCTTCAAAGGAATTCAAAGATTTGTATACAAAATAAAAATGGCATTGTTGAGAAGTCTATTAAGTGCAAAGAAGATTCTAAGCCGCTCCTCCACAGCAGATTCTATGAGCAAAGGAACAGCCTCCGCTCCAAAAGGGTTTCTTGCGGTGTACGTAGGAGAGAGCCAGAAGAAGAGATATTTGGTGCCAGTCTCATACTTAACCCAACCTTCGTTTCAAGCTCTGCTCAGAAAATCCGAAGAAGACTTTGGATTCAATCATCCAATGGGTGGCTTAACGATCCCTTGTCCTGAAGATACCTTCATCAGTGTGACTTCTCGGCTCAGATAATATAATGATCCAACATTTTGGTCCTTTCCGAGTTAGAGATAGACTTATTCATTGTACATATAATTTTTTCTTGTTCTCGAAAGAGTTGTCCTCGAATATTATAAAGTGGATTCCATTTTTTATACGATGTCAAAAGCATTTTGAAGCGATCTTTGAATCTATGATCATAGAAAAGCTATTTGTCAGATATTTATTAGTTACTCAGAATGTGATCCGTATCCGTGGCGCAATGGTAGCGCGTCTGAACCAAGATGCGTCTCAGAGTCTCCAAAAAACAGACTACATGATGATGATGATGAGTTATGTGAGAAGTAGCTAGAGAAAGAGTGAAGAACTTGTGTTTGGAGAAACATTCTGGTCTGTATGTTCAGTGTTTGGACTAATTTTAAAATTGTGTATGTTCTACTTATTCGGACTCCTCTCTTTATTGCTTGACAAAGAAAACTAAAGTTACAAATGATTCCAGCGTTTCCTTTGACACATTGACTCCATCTTTATCTACGATTGCAAAGTTGATCCGTTGCATACAATATCGAAAGAAATGCATAAGCCTCTCTGGTCACGGAGATTTCCCAGCTAAGTTCGAGATTTTAATCCATGAATGAAGCGTCTTGATAGCTTTCCCAGAAGATTGTACTTCACGAGCCAAGGTTACTCCTTCACCTAGCGTTTGAACTTTGTTGCTAACCAGCAGAGCTGCAGCAGCGTTCAGGATCTGAAACAAGTTTTTTTTATAAAAAAAAAGATGAACAAACTACGCAAATGGGAAAGTTGTCAGAGAGAAGAATAATTCTGAACCCACAAAACAAAACATACCAATGAATCTGCTACTGGCCCTTTTTCCCCTGAAAGCACACGTCTTAACACATCTGCATTGTAGTCTGGACCTCCACCACGCAAATCCTCAAGTGTACAACGAGGGATACCAAAGTCCACTGGAAATAGGAGTGTTAAGCTTTAATATAACTGACTCCCCAAGCTGCATCTGCATTCTTCATTGTACAGATAGTATAATAAAACTAAAGAGTTGAAGAGAAATCTTTACATGGGTCAAATGGGAACTCTTTAATCTTTTCTGGGGTCACATCATAAACTAGCCCTCCTCCTGTTTTTGTTAAGCCATGATTGGTTAGTAGCCAATGGGTGATAAATGTCATCAATTTTGAGATGAGAGAATCTTACCCAACGGACTCATTTCGTCTAGACCAGATGAATGAACCACAAGTGCTCTTTTCATTCCAAATCGTTGCAGCACCTTTGCCATCTTAACAACCTATGAAACCACACAAGCAATGGTAACTGTAAATTTCTCTTTGTTTGTGGATGAGCAAGCTAATTTTAGTGACAAGTAGATGTACCAGATTTTTGTGGTATACACCTACGACAGCATAAGACACTCTAGCGGGATTTAGCATAGGTCCCAATATGTTAAAAACAGTTTTCACTTTTAGCTTTTTCCGGACAGGACCAACGATCTTCATAGCTGGATGATACAATGGTGACATCATAAAACCGATCCCTGATTCTTCAACACATCTTTTAATGCCCTCTGGACCCAAGTCCAGAACCACTCCTAGTGTCTCTAGTACATCAGCACTTCCACAAACAGAAGAACTCGAACGATTTCCTTGCTGCATAGTTACACGTCCAATAAAAGAATGAGATCATTTACTTTGAATACAAATTTTCTCATTTTAAATATATACCTTCGCTACTTTTGCACAACAAGCTGCAGCAAGTACTGAAGATCCAGTTGATATATTGACGGTGTTTGCTCCACCACCACCTGTTCCAACTATGTCCACAGCATCAACTAATCCTTCCACTTTCCTTGCATGCTTCATCATTGCCCTAGCCAACCCCACAACCTACCCAACATCGGATTATTTAACTGTGAATGTTTACTTACTGAAGTGCTCTAATATAGAATTATGTATATGATTTTGTTGATACACCTAAATTAGCTTAATTTATATACTTACTTCTTCGCAAATGGCATCTAGTCTAGTGGCAGGCGGTAAGTCCACTTAAGGCAGCGCATTTGCATAACCCGGGATCGAGTCTCCATGTCTACATTATGTAGGAATTTGGCTATTGGGCCGGCCAGTTGTGGTCAAATATAATTTGCCGTTGACAAAAAAAAAAATATACTTACTTCTTCATATGTCTCTCCTTTAGCTCTCAGCAGAACCAGAAAAGCACTAATTAGCGCCTCATTTGCGTCATTCAGCAAAAACTTAAGAGATGATTCAGCCTCGGATTTAGATAGATCAACCCGATCAATCAAAGTTTCAATCAACTGAGAAAAATAAGATGGGCAGAGCAAACACTTTATGTGAAGATAGTAATCTCATAGTCTAAATTGGAGTCTTAAAGCCATTGGACGTTCATGAAAACTGAAATTCTTTTAAACCTACAAAGTGATAAACTTATACTTAAGTCCTTAAAACCCATAAAGCCATAGAAACGCAATCAAAAGAACAAACAGAACCAAACATGGTTAGTCAGCATGAAGCAAGTGAGTCAATCCAAGTCAGTACATAGATACATCTATTAACTGATAGATTTAATGAGACCCTGAATTGTTCAGATATCAAAATCCAACTACCTGAGGTAAAGTCACAAACTTAATCTGAAGATCGAAATGAAAAATCACCTGGTTGAAAGATTTGATGGAAGAAGAGCTAGCATTTTCACAAGCAATTGGCAGAGCTTCAAGTGCACTGAAACCACTGATTCCACTACTTGCAATGAGAAGCTAAGGGCAAGCGAAAGAGCTGCACCACAATTATTTTCTTAGATCTCAAATCAATGACTACAAACAATTACAGAGAAATATCCCGGATCACCAACTAAGGCCCCTAAATGACTCTAAGCACATGTCCAAAATCAAAGGCAAAGCTTTACCTGCGACTAAAGGAAGATTTAGCTTCCCCATGAAATGAGGACACAGCTCCAATCGATAAGATTCGTCGCCGACTCAATGTCGGACAAATCTTAACTCCGCTAAGGTTGTTTCTTCCGCAACTCCAGCCATCATCTACGGCGTTGAACAAAGTTACGAACCCTGAAAGCTTTGATACCAGAAACAATGGAACTTGTCGCCGCCACCATCGCAAGGTTGTTTAACCACAAACTCCAGAAAATTGAACAAGGGAGGGAGAAATTTCTATGATGGATGATCTTTCGCTCTAATGAGTAACAGGAAACTGCACGGGTTAAATAAATTATAAATTTCGTATTAATTTGTATGATTATGTAAATAATATTTTTGCAAGCTTACAGAGATAACATATGTACTTAAAGACAAGATAGCAAAAAAAATCATAAATATTAGAAGCAAAATCGGTAATTCCTTATTATACGGTATCTGTATGGTAACTTTCAAATTTGATGTTAAGTGTGTAAAAATGTGTACAATCTTTAGATAGGTTTGAAACACAAGTTAATGTAAGGTTGGAAAAGCGTTACAGAGTGGTTGGTTTCTACATAATTAAAATTTTGAAATTTTTAGAGGGAGTAGTGGAATACATAAGTTAAAACGATTTTTAAGTTTTCAAGTCTGGCAGTTGTTGATAATTATATTGTTTGTATTCGTAAAAAAGCTTTGTTGTTGTTATTAACAATTCATGTTGATGTTAAGGTTACCAATCATCTTAATCATGTCTCCATTTTAATAGTGAAAAAATAGAAGCTAAAGAACTCACAAATGAGATAAAAGGGAAGTTATTACAGTTTCTAGATATGAGATGATAAGAACAAAAAATATTACATAAACCGATAAAATAGTTGTAAGTAAGTTTCAAAAAATTGTTCAAGCAAGGAACAAATGATAACAAAGTTAACACAAAAAACCCTACATAACAGAAGTGGATAATATGAGAAGCGTACAGATTTGTGCACTTTCATGTGACACAAATATAGCTTGCATACTTTACTTCCAACAACACCTAATTTCCTTCAGCATCAACTTCAAAGTCTTATTTTCCTGAAATGTAAAATAACAATCTAAATAAACAACATAAAGCAATAAGGTAAGTAAAATTCTTACTAAACTACTAACCTGTTGAAAGAACATAGTTACATTGCAGCAATCTTCTCAAGAGCCTGTCGAAAGTTGAGGTTAGATGAGGATGAGCTTCATGTCTTCATTTCACGTCTAGTATAAGGCTTCCGTTTTTTCATCACCGGAGGGTCATCAACATTGTGATATGCATCAGAATGATCAACAACAACCTTATGTTGATCATTAAGAAGCTTATATTATTTCAAGGTATGGTAGAGTTACATCAGATCCAAGTTTCTTACTCACAGAAATCAAATGTCTAAACATAATCCGACCAAGATTGAATTTCTTGTTGGCTATGATCTGATAGCACAAAGTACAACGCTTTGGATGCGCATAACTTTACATTTACTATATAATGCCATTAGCTCTACAAGTTTACATCATTTCTCAACGGCTCTTTTCTTTTTCAGGCGATTTTTCGAAATCCTTCTGTAAGTTTACTTTTTACTCGATTTTTTCTTATCTCGTTTAGGGTTTTGTTTTGCGAACACGATAATCTTCACTCGTAACCTTTTCTGGCTTCAGAATATTCATCTTTTTCTGTAAGTTTTTCACTCGTTTTTGTTTTGATTTTACTCGATTTCTTCCAATTTTGTTTAGGGTTTCGTCAGTGTGTTTTGAGAACGATGATTTATTTTCTCTTGAAACATTTTATTGTTTCATAATCTATATAATCATTTTTCTTTAAGTTATTTCACTCGTTTTAGTTTTGAATGACTCAATTTCGTTTAATTTATCAAAGATTCAGGCTTTTTTCTTTGAAATGACTTATTAGGGTTTCAAAAATTCTACAAAACTTTAGGTTTCTTTCTTCGAGTTAAAATTAGGGTTTCAAAATTTCTACAAAGTCTTAGGTTTCTTTCTTCGAATTATAATTAGCGGTTTCAAAATTTATATAATTTGATTCTCGTTTTAGTTTTGAAGTACTTGATTTATGTTTACTTCTTCTTCTTCTTAGTTGTCTTTGAAATAACCATTTTCCTTTGTTTAAATTTCAGGTCAAACAACAAGAAAAGATTTTTTCTCATTGATCATATGTTCCGAAGGATCCTTCTACAATGTCATCTCTTCAGGTAAAATCTCTGAACTATGGTTGCTACATTTTCCAATTCATTGTGTGTTTCAAATTTTAACTTGGGATATTTTATGCCTAAGGATCATCAAAGGAGAAAAGGGAACATAAAAAGCCCCTAAAACTCTATTAACTCTGTCCGATTGTTTGAGCTCACTTAATGGTGTCTCATACTAGCTGCCTAAGGATCATCTAAGGGGAAAAGGGAACATAAAAAGCCCCTAAAACTCTAATATCTCTATCCGATTGTTTGAGCTCACTTAATGGTGTCTCATACTAGCTGCCTAAGGATCATCTAAGGGGAAAAGAGAACATAAAAAGCCCCTAAAACTCTAATATCTATGTCCGATTGTTTGAGCTCACTTAATGATGTCTCATTCTAGCTGCCTAAGGATCATCTAAGGGGAAAAGGGAACATAAAAAGCCCCTAAAACTCTAATAACTCTGTTTGTTTGGGAGCTCTAAACTTAATGATGTCTTATACTAATTGCCTAAGAATCATCAAAGGGGAAAAGGGAACATAAAAAGCCCCTAAAACTCTAATATCTCTGTCCGATTGTTTGAGCTTACTTAATGGTGTCTCATACTAGCTGCCTAAGGATCATCTAAGGGGAAAAGGGAACATAAAAGCCCCTAAAACTCTAATATCTCTGTCCGATTGTTTGAGCTCACTTAATGATGTCTTATACTAGCATCAAAGGGGAAAAGGGAACATAAAAAGCCCCTAAAACTCTAATAACTCTGTCTGTTTGGGAGCTCTAAACTTAATGATGTCTTATACTAGTTGCCTAAGGATCATCAAATGGGAAAAGGGAACATAAAAAGCCCCTAAAACTCTAATAACTCTGTCTGTTTGGGAGCTCTAAACTTAATGATGTCTTATACTAGTTGCCTAAGGATCATCAAATGGGAAAAGGGAACATAAAAAGCCCCTAAAACTCTATTATCTATGTCCGATTGTTTGAGCTCACTTAATGGTGTCTCATACTAGCTGCCTAAGGATCATCTAAGGGGAAAATGGAACATAAAAAGCCCCTAAAACTCTAATATCTCTGTCCGATTGTTTGAGCTCACTTAATGATGTCTTATACTAGCATCAAAGGGGAAAAGGAACATAAAAAGCCCCTAAAACTCTAATAACTATGTCTTTTTGGGAGCTCTAAACTTAATGATGTCTTATACTAGTTGTCTAAGGATCATCAAAGGGGAAAAGGGAACATAAAAAGCCCCTAAAACTCTAATATCTCTGTCCGATTGTTTGAGCTCACTTAATGGTGTCTCATATTAGTTGCCTAAGGATCATCTAAGGGGAAAAGGGAACATAAAAAGCCCCTAAAACTATAATATATCTGTCCGATTGTTTGAGCTCACTTAATGATGTCTTATACTAGCATCAAAGGGAAAAGGGAACATAAAAAGCCTCTAAAACTCTAATAACTCTGTCTGTTTGGGAGCTCTAAACTTAATGATGTCTTATACTAGTTGCCCAAGGATCATCAAAGGGGAAAAGGGAACATAAAAAGCCCCTAAAAGTCTAATATCTCTGTCCGATTGTTTGAGCTCACTTAATGGTGTCTCATATTAGTTGCCTAAGGATTATCAAAGGGGAAAAGGGAACATAAAAGCAGGATATGGAAATGACAAAATCCTGTAAAGCTTTTAGAGTTAAGAGTTTATACACACAAGAAAGGATCGTAACAAAAGGAGTGTAAGAGACTGAATGAATTAAACAAGTTTTGATTTATGTCAATTTTAACAATATTAAATGAACTAAACAAGTTTTTTTTTCAATTCAGATTCCAAAGAGATTTCAAATGTCTGTAGATTTCAAGATAGGTATGTATATCTCTGAAAGTTGTATTTAATTGGCTATATATATACACGTAAAACATGGTAGAGAGTGAAGATTTGACATATATTTAAACATCTACAACAAGATTGTTTGAGAGATAGAAAACAAAACTTTGTTGAAAATGAATTCTGCATATCAGACCTCAGGTATGTAATCAGTTGAGATTTACATTTTATTAATGAAACTAGCTTCCCATTTGATGAACTAGTCTAGTCTCGTGAGTATTTGTTTGCAGGTTTACCTTCTGATAACTTCTGCATCCGCAATGTGCCTTCCTAATATCCGTAGATCTGAGAACCAAAGGTTAGACCTTTACACTCATTAGCAACCTGTGTAAAATAGCGAATTTTGAGAATTGAAAAGCTCTGGATATATTTTACATGTATTTATTGGAGAAGAAACCATTAATATATCTACTTAACCAGATTTCTACAAAAGCCAGAATGAACATACTTCTGACTGAATGCAAAGAGACAAAAAAGGTATTGTTTCATCTTCCCTTGGTACTATCACATCATAAGTGGATTTAGACTCTGATAGTTTGGATCGTGAGATCAAAAGAAGCTTGAACGTTGTCAAGTGATCCAACGCTTGTGTGGTTCACACATCATCAAGAATCACTAGCTTCTGCAAGCCCTCAAACTGAAAATTGCAATCTGGAACTGAATTTACAGTTCAAAACCAAATAATGCATACTTCTTTGATTCTTGCATACTTACAGAATCATTGTGATTGATGTATACATACACAAAAGCATACTTCTTTGATTCCTGCATACATACAGAATCATTGTGATTGATACATACATACGTAATTGTTGCATACTTACAGAATCATTGTGATTGATGCATACATACGTAAATGCTGCATACTTACAGAATCATTGTGATTGTCTGATTGATGCATACTTCGTTGATTCCTTTCGTTGTTCATTGTTTCTTTGTTTACGTGCTCAATGAATTTGCTTGTTCTATTCTCTGCTTTTGTTGCTTCCTTGATTGTATCCTCTTTTGCTCAATTTGTTTGTTTTCTTGCTTCCTTACTTTGATTCTTAGCTTAGTAAAATTCTTCTTCCATTGTTTATCTCTTCGATTTGTACTCGAGTTTCTCAAGAATCAGAGATTATGATACAAAGTGACCTGAAAAAAACAGTTGTAAATTAATCATCTAACTCATTAAACAGAAGAAACAGTCTCATAACACATTAACCACAAGTCAGAAATCCAAAATTTCTCTGAATTTGTGAGCTCTATCATCAAAACAACATCTTGTTATTTTGATTTACAAACATAGAACAATATACAGGGCAAAAGAAGAAGATAAATACTTACAAGAAGCCATTTAATTTTGTCACAAGAACCCAGTTTTGACACTTAGCCCAATGGTCTAAATAGGAGTAGAAAAATTTGGACTTAGCGAGAATCCAACTTGTGGTGGTTTTGGTAGATGTAAATATATTGAGAGAAAATGCAAGACTTATTTCAAGACAGAAATTTTGACTGCAATTAGAAGGGGAATCTCCCAACAATCAGAATTACAAAGACCAAAAGGATTGAAAAATAACAAAGCAGAGGCACACAAACGCTCTCGGGAAATAGGAATGATAGGTAATAAGAATCATAAGAGATCTGTTTTATTCTTCAAACGTTGGAACCATTCTCTTCAATCTCTTTACTGGTTCCTGAGTCTTGTGTCCTCTTCAATCCTCCTGAGCTAGAGGAACAGCCTGAGCCTGTAAGAAAACAAAAGAGTACTGCATTAGAGACCGACAGACAAAAGTTTCCTTCTTTTGATACCAAAAGGGTTTAATAATGCATACCAATGGGCGATACTTCAATGCATAGAACATTTCAAGGTAACGGCGAGCCTCAAGACGGTCAAGGTTCGAAACATGCTTCCAGAATCCATATACACCAGTCAATGTCAAGAGCCTCTGTGAGTAAATTTGCCATGTGTATCTGCAAAAGACCCATAAAGGATAAGTCAGCTAAACTTGAGAATAATCTAGTGAACTTGTAAAAGAAACAAGGCTTGATGAGTTTTACTTTTCTTCGATCCTCTGAAGCCCTCTTTTGGAGACCTCATCCCAGTGAGATGGATCCTCCTTACACTTGGTGAAAAAATCAGCAAGAGTATCAGCTGCTTGATCACCATGGTATGGGTCAATGTGGAAACCAGATTTACCATGCACATGTCTCTGTCAATGGTTAAGCTGTTTCTTTTTGGTGATATCTCACCAATACAAATAGCATTAAACTAAACTTTTCCAGATAGTAAAGACAGAACCATGTGATGCTCTTGTTCTAGTCTGTCCCACACTTGAGTACAACAAGTTTCAAGAAATTTTACAGAAAAGTTTCAATTCCTCTATTGATCTTAATTTCTGTAAATAGACACATAAACTATTCTTTCTACAACCCCAACAACTCAAGATATATATATATATATATATATATATATACATATTCCAATACCTTGAAGCTTTTCATACATCTTCAGAAGCAGCAAAAGAATTCATAATTTTCCACACTACAGAAGATTACATACAAATGGCTTTTGTTAGAAGTCTATTGAGTGCAAACAAGATTCTAAGCCGCTCTACCGCAGCCTCGGCCGCCCCAAAAGGGTTTCTTGCGGTGTACGTAGCAGAGAGCCTGAAGAAGAGATATTTGGTGCCAGTCTCATACTTGAGCCAACCTTCTTTTCAAGCTCTGCTCAGTAAATCTGAAGAAGAGTTTGGGTTCGATCATCCAATGGGTGGCTTAACGATTATGTGTCCTGAAGAAACCTTTATCACATGTTTGAACTGAACATCATCAAATAAGTAAGACAATTGGCGGATGCAGACAA
The DNA here is from genome assembly GCA_023374145.1 of Lepidium sativum. NCBI lineage: Eukaryota > Viridiplantae > Streptophyta > Magnoliopsida > Brassicales > Brassicaceae > Lepidium > Lepidium sativum. The sequence goes on from JAKUCM010003499.1 coordinate 64,440, forward strand.
TCAAATTTTGCAAACGTAGATTCGTATCAGTGCCATGTATAGCACGAACAAGGATTTGGTTATCGCCTTCAAAAACGATCCAAAGATATCCCAAACTATACGCCGATTGCATCGCCCATAATAGACTCGTTCCTTCTGCTTCTTTAGTCGTATGTCTACCTTCAAACTTACCTCTACTATCTCGAATTATCCATCCAAGACCCGAAGGAGTGTTATGCATAAAATGAGAGGTATCATAATTACATTACACCACTTCCGTTGACTTCACGAAAGGCCTCCTTATGAATTGTGCTCTTGAGTCCGATCTGGTCGTGTCGTAATCCATTCCATCTGCTGCACTCTTTAAACCACGCCTCTGATACCTTAATGGAACTGAAAATTAAATTATTATGGCACTTCCACAGTCGCCATAAGATATGAGATATCGGAACTTATCAATTACTAAATAGGACGTGTTTTGTAGTTTCACTTTGTTCACAGCATCGTGATAGACTTATTCATTGTAAATATAAATTGTTTTTTCGTCTTCTTGAAAGACGTGATCTTAAATTTTATAAAGAGGATTTCCATTTTTTAGACGATCATGTGCATATTGACGCGATCTTTGAAAACTAATCCAAAATATTTAAAGAACCCTTCAATTATAGTTAAATCATTGTCACATAAATATAAGAGAAAATTATATTCCCTCTATTATTTTAATTTTTGATGTTGTAGAGATTTCACATATATTAACATAATTGTAATATTTTATTTAACTTTATTTATTGTTAGAAGATACTCTTTCCATTTCATAATAAGTGTCATCATAAAAATTAAAGGAACATATTAAAATTCTATTATATCTTTGCATTCCTTTTTTATTGGTTAAAATAAGGTTAAACTAGAAAATGTATGCTAAAGTTTACATTGTAAAATTAGAACAACACTTATTTTGAAACGAAAAACAATCCTAAAACGATATTTATTGTGAAACAGAAGGAATATAAAGACAAATATTAATAAAAACTGAAACTATGTAAATATATAAGAATAAAATAGAAAATATTAAATCATGAATTGTGAATTCTAAACATCAACCGTTTAGAAACAAATACTTTTTCCATAACATCAACTAATGAGGAAGTAAAAAATAGTCTGGGAAAATAGTCTTTTTAAATTTTTTTTTAGCCAAATACCCATTTTGGAAAAAACATTTTCAAATTAGTCCATAGGAAAAATATTTGTCCACAAAGCTTTTATATTAATATATATTGTATGCAAAACTATTTGCATATTGGGCTATTATTTTACTAATTCACTATATATAAATATTCACCTTAAATAATATAATATATTTTTTTATTAACATTAGATTAACAATACTTGATCTATAGTATAACTCAATTCTTAAAATTCATATTTAATCAACCAACTTGTGGAGAGGAGGAATCAAACCCTAGATGTCACAGTCATTAAATGGATCATCCTAACCATCAAATTGAGAAGAACTCGACATCCATTTTTTGTTTAAAGAGATATATTTTTATTTTATTTTATTTTAAAATACAAAAAAAAAATATTAAAGTGATTTTTTTCCAAACATAACTCATTATATTAAGTAGTCAAGCTAATGTTGAGGTACATAATTCACAAAAATCTGATTTCTGGAAAACCTTATAACACTACGGGCCAAAAAATCAGCATTGTGGTTCAAACAACGAGAAATCACTAAAAGCAAAAAATAAATGAAAAGATTTTGAAGGCAGTTGAACTCTTCGAGGAGAGGGACAAAAGCTGGTCATCTTCCAGGGTCAGCTACCATCGTCAGGGTCTCTGAGCAATCCCCCACAAAGTCAATCTTTGAAAAGTGAAAGGAGAGGAGGGAGGACATCACCCGCAAAAAAGGTTCAAACTCTGAATGCAGAGACAACAAGCACCGGGGAATCGATAGGGCACCAAGGCTCACTCTAGAGGCACCAAGGCTACCACCGTAGGGACTATCAGAGAAGCAAAACCATCCAATCCCAAAAACGAGCTCAATTTCCTTCTTGGAAGCATCCAAAAATTACCTAAAACTAGTGAAGCCCGGGTTGCCCACCAAAGGCCGACACAACACCTCTTGCTCCAAAGATACAGACGAGAATTGTAGAGCCCCATGTTCCAAAGATGTTTTTTCATTCGAACGCTTCCATGCAACGGGTCCTTCTTCAGCAATGCAGATTATATCTTGGAAATCCCAATCCATGTTGGAAAATAATTTATCATTTTTTTGTAATTTATTTTGTTTTTTTTTTTAGATTTGTTTCCATTCTACCTCTTTTGGTCTTTCCCATTTATGTTTAGGGCTAACTCTCCCGACCAAAAAAATATCTACGACTAGCTCTACTATAAATTATAAACATTCTTTCTCATTATCAATATACAATTTCATAGAGATCTACTTCAAAAACTTTTCTTTGTTCTTAAACACCTCTTATAATCGGCCATGGACGAACAGAAGGAGAATATGATAGAAATCAGAAGAGCAAAACATGATGATAATGATGATGATAGATGTCACCCAGACCCGAGTCCTCTCTATCTAATTCTCGAGACTTCATGGGAAATCGATTGTGAGATTTGGTTGTGTGTCAAAGGTCTGGTCTTCCTTGATCAAACTTCCAAGTTTCATCAAGTTGTTCGCGATTCGAAACTCTTTTCGGCCACCGCGTCTTCTTCTCACCTTCTTAGAAAATAAAAAGTCATTCGTGTTCTCGTTTCCCAAACACCAGAATCCTGACGGGCATAACTCTCAGGTCTGCAGTTTTGATGAACAAAACACTAAAAAGTGGAGTCGTAGTCTATCAGAATCCGTTGAGGGCTTGGTTTTATTATACAGATTAGTAATTTCACTACAAAAAAAACAAAGTGGAAACCAACTGCAATTCTGACGGCAAAATAAGTGTCAGAAATTAACCAACAACTTTCCGAAAAAAGCTGACGGAAAACTTTTAAAAATAATAAGAGTATTTGAGTCATTATGGATAATTCTATAATATTTAAGTTATTACTTTATAATTTTAGAATATTTGACTAAATCATTCTAGTGAAAAAGGAAAAAAAAGCTAACATATTTACATTGAACAGTTATAGCTCTAAGTAATGTTAGTTTTTTCCTCTTATTCTAAACATCATCATTGAAGCCGGGAAGTTATATTGATGAATGTATCTTTAGGAGAAGGAATCGTTAAGCCACCCGTTGGATAATCAAATCCAAACTCTTCCTCGGATTTACTTAGAAGAGCTTGAAATGAAGGCTGATTTAGATATGAGATTGGAACGAAATATCTCTTCTTCTGGACTTGGTCTTCACCAGCGTACACAGCAAGAAACCCCTTTGGTGCTGAAGTTGTCCTTTTGCTTGTAGCCTCTATAGAAAAACCATGTTTTGAGTCTAGAAAATCTAAATTTGAAGCTTCTGATAAAGGTTAGGTGCTGAGATTCAAGGTTTGGATTGCTTTACTACTTGGTGAGCTGGTGAAGAGTTTGTTCTGACTCTTAGATGTATAAATAGATGAGTGAAGGACGACGTAAACCACCCTGGAACCATTAAAAGTAGGGGTGGGACATACACAGAAAGTTTCACATGCATGGTTCAAATGAGAGGTATCATAATTACATTACACCACTTCCGTTGACTTCACGAATAAGATATGAGATATCGGAGCTTATCAATTACTAGTACGGAATCATCCGTAAATATGTGTGTTGGGATTCCGGAGCATCTCCACACCGCCTTTTCATATTGACAACTAAATAGGACGTGTTTTGTAGTTTCACTTTGTTCACAGCATCGCAATAGACTTATTCATTGTAAATATATATTGTTTTTTCGTCTTCTTTAAAGAGGTGATCTTAAATTTTATAAAGAGGATTTTCATTTTTTAGACGATCATGTCAAATGCATATTGACGCGATCTTTGAAAACTGATCCAAAATATTTAAAGAACCCTTCAATTATGGTTAAATCATATAAGAGAAAATTATATTCCCTCTATTTCTTAAGAAGAGTTTGGATTCAATCATCCAATGGGTGGCTTAACGATTCCTTGTCCTGAAGATACCTTCATCAGTGTGACTTCTCGTTTCAGATAATATAATGATCCATCATTTTGGTCCATTCCGAGTTAGAGATAGACATACTCATTGTACATATAATTTTTTCTTGTTCTCGAAAGAGTTGTCCTCCAATATTATAAAGTGGATTCCATTTTTTATACGATTATGTCAAAAACATTTTGAAGCGATCTTTGAATCTATGATCATAGAAAAGCTATTTGTGAGATATTTATTAGTTACTCAGAATGTGATCCGTATCCGTGGCGCAATGGTAGCGCGTCTGACTTCAGATCAAAAGGTTGCGTATTCAATGCCCTGAACTTTATTTCCGGATAACTTTTTTCTTTTCATATTTTACTGTTGATGTCCATGTATTTATTCACTTCTGCTGCAATGCGCCTGGTTTGGGATTCTTGTTACTCGTAACCGAGAATTTCAGATCCGGTTTGATTAATTTATTTTCTAATATTGACCCACCACCCTCTTAAGTCTTAACCAATACAGAATTTCTACCATTACAGCTAATGAATCAACAACGGATATTACGATATATCTACGACCATTTGTAACTTGGCTGCAGGCTCTCTGGGCATTTGGTAGTAGCTAATAAGTATTGACTAAATTTAGTTTCGTTTCGGTCCAAATAAATAAAACCAAACTAGATCTAATATTGGTTTGTTCCAAATAATTATTTTTAATTAAAAAAGTAACCAAATACCATAAAAATTAATAAGAGAAACCAAAAATAATAATAAATAAGCTAAAATACATTTAGTACTAATTAGTTTCTGTTTTTATTTGGATTCAAATCTGAAATTGAAATTGTTTAAATATTAGAATCAAATGGTTTTTTACTAAAATTCTCTTTTCTGTTCGTTTCGGTACATTGATTTCGGTTTTAGTGGGCAGGGCTAGTTTTACGTATGGTGTGAGGTCGCATATAGTGAAGTATACAGCGACATATTTGATTTATAGTTTTCAAAAAAAGTTTGTCAATTTAATTCTATAAATAACGGTACTTACTCCTTATAAATTGTAAAGACTTGCATTGCATGAAAAGGAAAACTATAGAGACAGACACCCACTAGCTAAGGTTGACTTCAATGAAACAATCATCCGTATCTGTTCATTTGATAAAGACCCAACTTGTTTTTATGGTATTTTGGTTAGAAACTTAACTAAAGGGCATATGCCCCATACTCTTTTAGGAAAAGAAAGTTCTATATTTTAGATCCATTAAATTTGTTGTGTCTACACGTTTCTCATGTTACTTCTTTCCTCATTTCACATGTTTTTTATTTTATTTTATTTTGTCAACATTAGACCACAAATGATCAGCCCATTAGCCAAATTCTTGCAAATGTAAGCAGGGACTCAATCCCAGAATGTGCAAGTGCGCATGTTTCTTGTGGACTTATCATCTGCCACTAGGATAAATGTCACTTGCACATGTTTTTTATTTAGATCCATCAAAATTAACTTTAAGCATGTGGATTAAAAATAGATACCACCGCATAAATTTTTTTAAAAAATAATTTTTATTAATAAGTAACAATTAAATCAATAATAACAATAAGACTCGATCCAAAATTTAAAATTTTTTAAATAAAATAAGATGAAATTTAAATTTATTACTTTATGTTTAGTTAAATAATGGACAAGCCAACTAAACTATTTAGCCAAAAAAACAATTAAAAACTAAACTACACTAAAGTTGAACTAAAACAATTATTTTTGTTTTCTTTCAAGTTTTTTTGAAGAATCATCGATGTCGACTGTAAGTAACTTTCTTACAATAATATTGTATTAAAATATTGCTAAAAATACTCAAATAAAACATATACACTATAAAAATTTAAGTTATTATGAAAATTATATTATAATTATAAATACTAATAATAATTTGTGATATTTTACATCTAATTTTGTTACGAATTATTGTAATTTTACTACATAATTTGTGATACATTATTATAAAATATAATCATCACAAATATGTTGTGATTTTTTATTACCAATTTATATTTGTGATATTTTGTTATAATTATCTACAAATTGTTATAGTGTTATAATAATATTTTTATATTGTGATGAAATATGTATTATTTTGTAAAAAAAATTGTAGTGACAATTCTTTTAATATTATAATTATGTTTACTTTTTGTACTGATAAGAATTAATATAAATGTTTGTTCATAAACTTTTTTACTAAATTCAGAATTTTATGTTGCTATAATGTTTTTTAGGTTGTAAATAAGACAATAATGAGAAAGTTCCAAATTATGGAAAAGCGTAAGATAGTTGTTTAGTATTCTTTTAACATAAAATTATTTTTATTTTAGTAATATATTATTAACATTATAGTTATGTTATATATTGTGCCCCAGAAATATAGTTCTAGATCTGCCATTGTTTACAGTCATCTATTTAGCTAAGTGGACTTTAAAATATGTGTAAATTTTTTCAAACATGTCACATGTTGAAGTTATTAGGGGTATCAGGTATGTGCACTAGAAAAGTCAATGGACAAGCTTGTAAGTTTTCAGAGTGACGATTCTAAAGTTAACCAATAAATTAACCCCAAAATATAGTTAAGAAGTCGATTATACCAAAGTATCGAATCAAATTCCGGATTTAGGACAGTAACATGATTTTGTGAAATCAAAATTCTGGAATGCTACAAAGTAACGAGTAATCACTGAAGAAAAATAAAGAATTCAGGTACTAAAAATAGAAATTTCCTCTGCTTTTTATGTCTGAGAAGTCACGAGCTTATGAAAACAACTACGTTGATGATACATGGGTGAACTTAGATCTGTTTGTTCTTGGTGAGCTTTTGCTCTCTGCATCTCTAATTGATATCTCTTGGGTTTGTTGTTGTCCTCTAAAGAGAATGGTTCCTTATCACTTTATACTACATGGAAGATCGTGGATGGGAGCAGTTTGTGAACGACAACGATTTGGGTGAAAATGAGTATCTTACCTTCACTCACGAGGCAAATATCGTTAAGCCACCCGTTGGATAATGGAATCCAAACTCTTCCTCGGATTTACTTAGAAGAGCTTGAAATGAAGGCTGATTTAGATATGAGATTGGAACGAAATATCTCTTCTTCTGGACTTGGTCTTCACCAGCGTACACAGCAAGAAACACCTTTGGTGCTGAAGTTGTCCTTTTGCTTGTAGCCTCTATAGAAATACCGATAATCTTCTTTGCACCCAAGATACCTCTGAGAAAAACCATGTTTTGAGTCTAGAAAATCTAAATTTGAAGCTTCTGATAAAGGTTAGGTGCTGAGATTCAAGGTTTGGATTGCTTTACTACTTGGTGAGCTGGTGAAGAGTTGGTTCTGACTCTTAGATGTATAAATAGATGAGTGAAGGACGACGTAAACCACCCCGGAACCATTAAAACTAGGGGTGGGACATACACAGAAAGTTTCACATGCATGGTTCTGTCTTCTAGGTCAGATGGATGACAAGCAAACAAACTTAACGAGCATCATCTTCAGTTCACAAGGGTTTGTTTTCTCCATGTCTGTACAATTAATGCTAAGCAAGAAAGGAGATATTCAATCTCTTAATTAGTCTAACTGTTATGTGTTCATATCATCACAGAACAGCTTAACGAGTGTTAGAGACTTATTGTTCTGTTGTTGAACAACATCAGGTCCCCACTTTAAGGTCTTATTAAATCTATTTCCACCGCAAAGATTAGAGAATAGGACAAAGAACCAGCCACCTAATCATCACAGAATTGCTCGTCTTTGTTCTTAAAAATACATTGAGAAAACAAGCACTTGTGGAGATTATCCAAGTAGACATTAATGCAACTTTTCCAAATGGTAAAGACAGGACCATGTGAAATTATGTTCTAGTCTGTCCCACATCTTCAAGACCACAACTTTCAGAGGATTTTTCAGAGAGGCTTCAACTAATTCATTTTTCTATATATAATTCACTTTGCCAATTCTTTTTATCATCAACCAACAACAATCGATATATCCAATAACTTGAATCTTTTCATACATCTTCAAAAGCTTCAAAGGAATTCAAAGATTTGTATACAAAATAAAAATGGCATTGTTGAGATGTCTATTAAGTGCAAAGAAGATTCTAAGCCGCTCCTCCACAGCAGATTCTATGAGCAAAGGAACAGCCTCCGCTCCAAAAGGGTTTCTTGCGGTGTACGTAGGAGAGAGCCAGAAGAAGAGATATTTGGTGCCAGTCTCATACTTAACCCAACCTTCGTTTCAAGCTCTGCTCAGAAAATCCGAAGAAGAGTTTGGATTCAATCATCCAATGGGTGGCTTAACGATCCCTTGTTCTGAAGATACCTTCATCAGTGTGACTTTTCGGCTCAGATAATATAGTGATCTAACATTTTGGTCCCTTCCGAGTTAGAGATAGACTTATTCATTGTACATATAATTTTTTCTTGTTCTCGAAAGAGTTGTCCTCGAATATTATAAAGTGGATTCCATTTTTTATACGATTATGTCAAAAGCATTTTGAAGCGATCTTTGAATCTATGATAATAGAAAAGCTATTTGTCAGATATTTATTAGTTACTCAGAATGTGATCCGTATCCGTGGCGCAATGGTAGCGCGTCTGAACCAAGATGCGTCTCAGAGTCTCCAAAAAACAGACTACATGATGATGATGAGTTATGTGAGAAGTAGCTAGAGAAAGAGTGAAGAACTTGTGTTTGGAGAAACATTATGGTCTGTATGTTCAGTGTTTGGAATAATTTTAAAATTGTGTATGTTCTACTTATTCGGACTCCTCTCTTTATTGCTTGACAAAGAAAACTAAAGTTACAAATGATTCCAGCGTTTCCTTTGACACATTGACTCCATCTTTATCTACGATTGCAAAGTTGATCCGTTGCATACAATATCGAAAGAAATGCATAAGCCTCTCTGGTCACGGAGATTTCCCAGCTAAGTTCGAGATTTTAATCCATGAATGAAGCGTCTTGATAGCTTTCCCAGAAGATTGTACTTCACGAGCCAAGGTTACTCCTTCACCTAGCGTTTGAACTTTGTTGCTAACCAGCAGAGCTGCAGCAGCGTTCAGGATCTGAAACAAGTTTTTTTTATAAAAAAAAAGATGAACAAACTACGCAAATGGGAAAGTTGTCAGAGAGAAGAATAATTCTGAACCCACAAAACAAAACATACCAATGAATCTGCTACTGGCCCTTTTTCCCCTGAAAGCACACGTCTTAACACATCTGCATTGTAGTCTGGACCTCCACCACGCAAATCCTCAAGTGTACAACGAGGGATACCAAAGTCCACTGGAAATAGGAGTGTTAAGCTTTAATATAACTGACTCCCCAAGCTGCATCTGCATTCTTCATTGTACAGATAGTATAATAAAACTAAAGAGTTGAAGAGAAATCTTTACATGGGTCAAATGGGAACTCTTTAATCTTTTCTGGGGTCACATCATAAACTAGCCCTCCTCCTGTTTTTGTTAAGCCATGATTGGTTAGTAGCCAATGGGTGATAAATGTCATCAATTTTGAGATGAGAGAATCTTACCCAACGGACTCATTTCGTCTAGACCAGATGAATGAACCACAAGTGCTCTTTTCATTCCAAATCGTTGCAGCGCCTTTGCCATCTTAACAACCTATGAAACCACACAAGCAATGGTAATTGTAAATTTCTCTTTGTTTGTCGATGAACAAGCTAATTTTAGTGACAAGTAGATGTACCAGATTTTTGTGGTATACACCTACGACAGCATAAGACACTCTAGCGGGATTTAGCATAGGTCCCAATATGTTAAAAACAGTTTTCACTTTTAGCTTTTTCCGGACAGGACCAACGATCTTCATAGCTGGATGATACAATGGTGACATCATAAAACCGATCCCCGATTCTTCAACACATCTTTTAATGCCCTCTGGACCCAAGTCCAGCACCACTCCTAGTGTCTCTAGTACATCAGCACTTCCACAAGCAGAAGAACTCGAACGATTTCCTTGCTGCATAGTTACACGTCCAATAAAAGAATGAGATCATTTACTTTGAATACAAATTTTCTCATTTTAAATATATACCTTCGCTACTTTTGCACCACAAGCTGCAGCAAGTATTGAAGATCCAGTTGATATATTGACGGTGTTTGCTCCATCACCACCTGTTCCAACTATGTCCACAGCATCAACTAATCCTTCCACTTTCCTTGCATGCTTCATCATTGCCCTAGCCAACCCCACAACCTACCCAACATCGGAGTAATTAACTGTGAATGTTTACTTACTGAAGCGCTGTAATATAGAATTATGTATATGATTTTGTTGATACACCTAGATTAGCTTAATTTATATACTTACTTCTTCATATGTCTCTCCTTTAGCTCTCAGCAGAACCAAAAAAGCACTAATTAGCGCCTCATTTGTGTCGTTCAGCAAAAACTCAAGAGATGATTCAGCCTCGGATTCAGATAGATCAACCCGATCAATCAAAGTTTCAATCAACTGAGAAAAATAAGATGGGCAGAGCAAACACTTTATGTGAAGATAGTAATCTCATGGTCTAAATTGGAGTCTTAAAGCCATTGGACGTTCATGAAAACTGAAATTCTTTTAAACCTACAAAGTGATAAACTTATACTTAAGTCCTTAAAACCTATAAAGCCATAGAAATGAAATCAGAAGAACAAACAGAACCAAACATGGTTAGTCAGCACGAAGCAAGTGAGTCAATCCAAGTCAGTACATAGATACATCTATTAACTGATAGATTTAATGAGACCCTGAATTGTTCAGATATCAAAATCCAACTACCTGAGGTAAAGTCACAAACTTAATCTGAAGATCGAAATGAAAAATTACCTGGTTGAAAGATTTGATGGAAGAAGAGCTAGCATTTTCACAAGCAATTGGCAGAGCTTCAGGTGCACTGAAACCACTGATTCCACTACTTGCAATGAGAAGCTGAGGGCAAGCGAAAGAGCTGCACCACAATTAGATTCTTAGATCTCAAATCAATGACTACAAACAATTACAGAGAAATATCCCGGATCACCAACTAAGGCCCCTAAATGACTCTAAGCACATGTCCAAACTCAAAGGCAAAGCTTTACATGCGACTAAAGGAAGATTTAGCTTCCCCGTGAAATGAGGACACAGCTCCAATCGATAAGATTCGTCGCCGACTCAATGTCGGATAAATCTTAACTCCGCTAAGGTTGGTTCTTCCGCAATTCCAGCCATCATCTGCGGCGTTGAACGAAGTTACGAACCCTGAAAGCTTGATACCGGAAACAATGGAACTTGTCGCCGCCACCATCGCAAGATTGTTTAACCACAAACTACAGAAAATTGAACAAGGGAGGGAGAAATTTCTATGATGGATGGTCTTTCGCTCTAATGAGTAATGGCTAAAGCAAGCGCCTTTAAACCAAATCAGCAAATCTTGTTAACTCCAAAAAAATTATTGTGGGACAATCCAATTTACTTTTTTTTTTTTCCTCGGACAATCCAATTTTAATTCGTTTGAATAATTTTCTTACAGAAATAAGAGAAAAGGAATACCCAACTAATGCCTTTCACAATTCTTGAGTATGATTTTTAAATCACGTAAAATTTTATTAAAATAGTTTTCTTGCAAAATTAAATATTACTGGATTTGCTCTGACTGAGAGACCTTTGAAATTTCTAAATTGGAGAACAAATTGTGGTTGATTTGGTAGTTGGCAACTATTGGGCAGTGGATAACTTCTTCTTTTTTTTTTTGTCTTACTTTAATTCGCACATTTATCACACATCTCAAAAAGTTGGTCACATATCAATCTCTTCTTTGTTTATTAGACAGTCAAATAAAGCACCTAGGAAATAATATGTAAATCTAATTACTAGCCCAGAATAATCCATCAAGGCCCAATAAGCTTAAACGACCCAAACTATGTACATCTGCGTTCAAAAAAAAAATAACAACACATACCAAAATCGGAAGTGGCTCACATGAGCCGATCAGATAACGAAGGTAGTCGTCGGAAAAAGTTCAGAATCGGAGATGGTTTTACGATCCCTGAAAATCGGATGACGGAAGTAATAAAACCCTGAAGCCATGGCCACCATTTTCGTTGGCACAAGATACAACACTAACGCGACCACTAAACACAGACCAACGAATATACCAGTCGCTCGTGGATCACGCCACGTCACCAAAGCCTGCATTTTCTCCCCCTGCGCCGCCATTTCACCAAGAATGGTTTGAACTCGAGCTCCGACAGCTCGCAGGCTTATCGTACCTCGACCGGAC
>JAKUCM010003500.1:0-19795 GCA_023374145.1 Lepidium sativum
ATACTTTACAATTATCTTAGTAGAATTTGATTTCTTGAGGAGAGTAATTTAGTGTAATTATGATATATGGTTTTAATTTTGTTTTTGTCAATCAAAGAACATTATTACTAAAAATTCTTAAGAAGGTAAATAGTTTACAAAAACACAAATTGGTTCTCTAACATAACAAACTAGATGATCAGTTTTAAAATTTTAAAAATTACACGTAAAATGAATAAAGGAAAAACATTCTTTAGTTTTGAAAAAAATTCTTGGTAAAAAATGAACGCTAGCCACTGATGGGAGATTATTTTCAAAGCATTAGCACATTATGTAATTAACTTCAATTTTTAAATTATCTGCAATGAAAATATTTTAAAAGAATTTTTTATCAAAAAATAATATTTTTTTATCAAAAAGGTTTCTCGATAAAGATAAAAAAAATTTCTCATTTGAAAGTTTATAAGTGTGAGCTATAAGAATGATTCTTTGAACAAAAAATATTATATATTAATTTATTGTTTTAAATTTTGTATGAAAGCACTTTCTATTGCAAATAATGCTTTAAGATGCCTGGGGAGAGTAAACACTTCAAAACATATGGTTTAGTTATATACAGAATTTGTATTTGTCTATTTGATTATTAAAACATATAAATATATATAATAATAATAATAATAATAATAATAACATCATTTCTCTTGGATATAAGTCAGTCGGTCGAACTGATAGTCCAATATGTGTGCTGAAACTGATAAGCTTGGAATGTTTGTTATCTTGGAATTAGATTCAGCTGACCTTGATGGCTTCACGGATCTATATACAAACTAACTCTCATGTCATTACATACGTCACTTTAAAATTTATCAACTTCATTGAGAACTAGTTAGACTAACTATAAGTGAACTGATTCAGTGAGTATTCAGTGCTAACTATAAAATATGAAATTATCCACTCTCAAATCTTTAGATAATTTGCCATTAATATAACCACTAGTTTAACATATCTTTCTTGTTTGTTTGTATTATTTCTTCTAGAATAATGTGATGGTTGATGGTACAAAGTAGGTGTTAAAAAGACATGTGAAGACCAAAAAGATACAGACCCCAAATAAATATTAAAAGACATGTGGTATTTTATTATATTACTGAAAAACAAAATTTTCTTTATTTTGTGTCTGTCGACATATGTTGTTTGATTAAAAATTTAAATGTATTTTGTTTTAAAATAAAACACACACATTATTAAAACGAACAATAAGATATGAGTTAATCACCACATGAACACAATCGTTGTATAGGAAATAAAAATTGAATAAAATGCACATTGTAAGACCTACTTCGAATTTTAATTAAACATCTTTTTGTTACATGTTTGAGAATTAATCATAGGATGTGGAATAAAAATATCATCCTCTACTGATCTTGTCTTTTTAGAAACTTCAGATTTTTTTTTCCAAATATTTTATGAAGTTGAGTTATAAATAGAGTTCTATGAAAAATTAAGATATATTTTTAATCTAGCGGTTAAATATCTTAGTTAATAATTCAAGTATTAGGAGTTTTGAATCTATTTTATTACACAATAATTAATAGAAATATGACTGTATAAACATTATATTAGAAATTATCTATAGATAAAAAATAAAAAACAATTAAATTATTTAAAATGAAAATGTAAAATGTATGAATAAAGAAGATGACATCAAATCGAGTTTTTTCTCAGTCTAGCAATTAGATATTTTAGTTAATGGTTATAATATCTGAAGTTTGATATGTTTTACTACAAATAAAAGGTATTTTTTAGGGAATAGGGTTTAAACTATATATATACGACTTTAACCTAAAGGAAATATATCAACTATTTTAGACGCATAAATATATTAAAATGTTTAGAGACATCACATTTGAGATTTTACATTAGCATAGTGATCGAATGGAGGGTTTTTCATTTTAGTTTGAGGATGGCAGAACTTTTGCCTTCAGGTTTGATTCCCATTAAATAGTTTTTTTTTATAGTAAAACTTAGTTAAGATATACAATGAATTTAGGTTGGATATGAGACTATAAATCAAAATTTGTTTATCCAATTGTTATATAAAATAAAAAATACATCGAAAAAAATATCTCCACTTTAAAAAAAATTTTGTAAGTTTTTTCACCAGATTTTAGTTTCAAGTAGTAGTATTTGCATAACTTTGAGTGATAAACACTTTGGTTATAAATTAAATTTTATTTGAAATAATACAAATGGTTTAACAAAAAGATTTAAATGTTGAGGGGGGGGGGGGATTTCCGGTGGTTTATAGGGTTAGGGTTTTAATCAGTGAGAGGCGGCAGATCTAGGGGTTTAGGGGGCGCCGGCTGTAGGTTTCCGAGGGTAAGGTCTTAGGGGGTTGGGGGAATCTCGTAGAGGCGATGGGGGGTGATTTTGGGTCTGTCGGTGGGCGATTCAGTGTTTGGTGCTCTCTGGGGGGCTGTGTGGGTGGTTCAGAGTGATCGAGTGGGTTTCACTAGGGTATATAGGAGGTTTTGTGGGCTTCGAGTTTGTCTGTGGAGTCTCCAGCGAGTGAGGTGGAATCGGCGAGGTTTCGTCGTTTCGTCTTCTAGGGTTCCGGTTCTTCGGAGGAAGGTAAGGGGTTTCGAGGGGAGAGGTTGCTTCTTAGATCCTCAAGGGTTTGGCTGTCCTTGTAGGTGGGTTCACCAAGGTATCGGTCGAGATCCGAAGGGTCAAGGAGAAATTTTGGATTGAAAGTTTGATGTTTTTGTTTAATTTTTATCTTTCTGGTCAGCTTCAATGGAGCAAGGTACGTTTGTTTCAAACATTTGGTGGATTTTAAGTGATAAAGGTATGTCTTTTGCTGGTAAATTAGGACTTCTTTCTTCGGGATTAAGTTGTTGTGGGTTATCTTTACTGCTTCCGGGGACTAAAGTCAACCTCTCGGGGTAATTTTACCTCTGGAGAGGGTGATTTTAGGTTGATCCAGAAGTGGTGAAGAGGTTTTCGATGTGGTGTAAGGGGATCCTGGGGGAGACGTGGTTTGCGCCCTTGGTGTTGGATTTTGCTTTCGGGATTCCGGTCTAAATGGTTAGGTAGAGTGTGTTGTTTGGCGATTCGGATGAGACATTTTCTCTTTTCCCTCAAGTTTAGGGTTCTGAGGGTCAACTTGTATCCTACTATTACCCTCGCCAGAGTTGTAATTAAGATTGGTAAGTCTGGGAAAGCAGATTCTATGTTGGATCCGAATTTACAAAGGTTTTGGAGTAAGGCAGTTGTTGGGTCTAAAGTTATTGGTCTTAGATTGGATCACGTAGAGTATGAGTTTCATTAGAATCATGTGTCTTTAATTATTAATGGTCTAATGAATCAGGGATTGTTTTCCTTCATTTTTTGTGACTGAGGTAAATGGGAAGGTTCGTTGTCAAGCTAACTCGTATTTGTCGAGAGGGGGAGATGTTGGCTACCTTCCTGTTGCTGGCAGTAATGGTCATATGTCTCTTATTAGTTCACGGGACAAGAAGGTACTCTGTGATCATTCCCTACTTATGTTTTTCATACTTCAATGCAATAGTCTAAGTTGTTGGGTTTCATTTGAAGTTTTGGTTAGTTCCGGTAGTTTATCCGATCAAAACATTCGTCAAATTACAATTAGGGGGTTCTAATTTACTTATACTAGCGAGCAGATAAAGGAGTTGAAGTTGTTTTGATACCGTTTATCGGTTTTTCCAATTTAAATTAGAAAATGTTTATGTTGAGCTTCTTACTATTCTATTATGGTTCCTAAGTTATATGTTCAATTTGTTTTATTTTTGGAAATGGGTCCCCAAAAGGAACATTTCGAAACTTGAATATGTTAAATAGGGACATAAGGAAGCGAAGAAGTAATTTTTTATATTCTCTGCTTTCTAAATTTTTCTGGTTGTTCTGGTTTTCTTGGTCAATGGCTCATGTGGTGTCAAAAAAGAAGGGTGGAGATGCAAAGTCTCCTTCTCGAGTCCTAAAAATAAAAATACCTAAAATAGAGAACTCGTCCTTATTAGCACGTAGTTCCAAAGTATTGATGGGTCGATGTTTGAGTCCTCAGGTGCATAAGTAGGGAATGCCTCAGTTTATTCAGAATGCCTCAGTTTTGGAGCTTAGTGGGAAAAGTCAAGGGCTTAAATCTGGGTAATGGGCGTTTTCAGTTCGAGTTTTAGACTGAATAATATCTGGTAAGCGTTCTGGATTATGGTTCTATTAACTTTGACAGTTGGATGGTCTCATATGCCCCTTGGAAGGCTATGGCAGACGCTGATTACCCTAGTAGTATAAAACTATGGATGAGAATTACTAGAATATTGTTCAAGTATAGGGTAGATGAGGTCTACCAATTAGTGGCTAGCTCAATAGGTTCGGTGATTAAAGTAGAAGTGGAAAAGGGGCAGGTTTTGCTAGAATTACCATGTTCAAAACCTCTAATCTTATCTTCAGTCTTAGTATTTGAAGAGGGTAGGAAGTCAAAGGTTATGCTTGAATATAGACGTCTAGCATGCTATTGTACTTTGTGTTACAGAATGACACATGAGACCAATGCATGTTACAAGGCAAAATTGGACAGTAGAGATATGGGAGGGGATCAACTTAGAACTGTTGGTCAAACAGACAACAACAAAAGTTTTAAGAGAGGGGTTTAAGCAGGGAAAAAGTCTCAAGGGATTGTTGCTAAGTCTAGACCGAGCATAAATAAGGTTGCGGGTGACAAGAGAGGTAGATGAGTCTGTGTAGTTGCGTCGAAGTTGGACACGATTGGGCACGTGAAGTTACTCTTGTACATTCATGTTTTTAATTCTCCGATTGTAAGTGTCTCAGGTTCTATGTTTTTCTTTCATGAAATTGGGAACACTGAGTTAAACATATCCTTGTCAGCTAAGAAGGTAAGAAGGCCTTTATTTCAAAATGATGGTGGTGTGAATGTAGCAAACACTGCTTTGGAACCTCAGTTGGAGGGGGATTTGGAGTCAGATCTGCAAACCATTTCCGATGCCGATTCTTTGCAGCACTACCACGGTGGGACTAAAGGGCTTTTGGCGGATTTGGATGCAATGGAGGACTCTGTCCTTGAAGAACTTGCGATAGAGGCGGAGTTGAGTACTCGCCAAGCTTTAGCGGAGGATGAGGAAGTCCTGATCCACGAAGAATTTGCAGCCAAGCTGCAGAAATGCAAAGAGGCGAGACTAGTTAAGCCTCATGCAGGCAGGGGCAGATGCATTGAGGACAGAGGGGTGTCATATGACCCTCATAAAGTTCTTACAATTTATTTGTATATGTTAACTTTTTCGATAATTGATCCTTCTCATAAAATTTTGTTTACACCCATCAAATATAAGTTTAGTCTACTTAAAAATTAATTAGCCCAATACAAATTAAATGTATGTCCATATGTATTACTTAAATCTAGTTAATCAATTGTTAATTCTTTTTTCCTTTTAGGTCATCTTCTTCTGTTTTATGTTTGTTCATAAAAATCAATAAACTTATAACCTATTATTTGATCTCTGCTAAGAACTTATTATTTGATTTATGCTTGCTAATATTCAAGTTGCATAAGGAAGGATTGAAGTGTTAAATAGAGACACAAAGAATATTTAAAAGACAAAGTTTATTTTAATTCTATTTTTGTATTCATTACTTTCTAATCAATTTTTTAGTTGATGTTGTATTCGAATTTTTTAGTTCAATGTTACAAGAAAATAAAAGAGTTACAATATCGTGAAGACTAGTTTGTGAAATAGTATTGGAGATATATTTTATAGTGATTGTCTAGTTTGTTCTGTTGAAAAACAGGTTGTTGATAGTGTGACCAATGAAATTGTGATACAAATTTTCCAGAATATGAGTGAGAGTAAGATATGTCTTTAATATAGCTAGTTGTATTGACATTTTTTTAAGATTAAATTTATATGGTTTTTCAAAGAAATTTTTTTGACCCCCATAGATCGAAGTTCTGACTCCGCCACTGCCTGCATGGGCTGGGAAAGTAGGATCTCAGATGCTGACTTCCCTGAGAGGAGTGTGTACCAAGAAAATGGCGTTGGTGGGTACTATGTCCCCTCGTGTGACACAATGTCACGGCAAGTCAAAGGACGGCAGGCAAAAGGAGCAAGAGAAAGACTCCATGAAGTCTAACCTATGATTTTTAAATTTCTATGTTGGAATTGTGAGGGTGTTGGGAATAAATTTTCAATTAGTTATCTTCGTGATATTTGGAAAGATTGTAAATCAGAATTTTTATTTTTATCAAAAACTAAAAATATTTTTTATTTTATGGAAAAATTGCAATTGCATTTGGGTTTTCAATTTCTGATAACGGTTGAACCTATAAGGGAAAGTGGGGGTTTAGCATTATTTTATCAAGATAATTATAATGTCATAATTAATCACAAAAATAGGAATATAATCAATATTTCTTTGGACATTTCTACTGTACGGTCGCACATAACATTTATATATGGTGAACCGGTTAGGGGAAATAAGGCATATGTTTGGGGACATATAACCATGATGGGCACAACTAGAATTGTGCCTTGGATAATTAGTGGTAATTTTAATGAGATTTCGGGTAATCACGAAAAACAAGGAGGGGTTCTCAGAAGTCCAACATCCTTTATACCATTTAATAAAATGCTTAGAGATTGTAGTATGTTGGATTTCTTGAAAATTGGAAATTCATGGTCTTGGCGAGGAGTTCTTAGTAACAAAGTAGTCCGGTGTGTTCTGGATAAGGTTTATGGTAATGGTGATTGGCACAAATTATTTCCATTAGGGAAAATTCATTACCTGGAAATGATAGGTTCTGATCATAGACCAATACTAGGACATTTTAAAGACCAACTTTTTAATTCCTGACGTACACATTTTTGCTTTGATAAAAGGTGGATCGGTAAAACTGGGTTTAGAGATATAGTAGAGTGTAGTTGGACACCAGAGGGATCTCGGATTAATAGGTCCGTATCTTTCTCAGAGAAGATTAGGAGGTGTCGTAAGGAAATCTCATACTGGAGAAGTGAAACTGTTCAACCGGGGCAACAAAAAATAATGGATTTAAAGAGGTTGGTGGACGATTCTATCAGTAATTCTACTGTAGATCCTGCTGGGTTAGTGGAAGCAAACACTAAATTAAAGGAGGCTTATCTTGAGGAAGAAATATATTGGAAACAGAAAAGTAGGAATCAATGGTTATAGGCTGGAGATGAGAATACAAAATATTTTCATGCTTTAGTGAAACAGAGACGTGCACGAAATATAATAACTGGTTTACGAACAAAGGGAGGTTTGTGGGTGGCCAGAGAGGCAGACATAATCCACGAGGCTTCGAGTTATTTTACCAACCTCTTTTCAAGTAATGGAGAAAATACTGTTGGAATAGAGGATCTGGAAAATAAGATCACTAACCTAGATAATCGGATGTTGATGCGTCCAGTTAGCGAATTAGAAGTCAAGAGTGCACTGTTCCTGATGAACCCAGATAAAACTCTAGGTTCGGATGGGATGACGGCTCAGTTTTACCAGCACTCTTGGGAAATAATTAAGGGGGATTTGGTGTTGTTAGAATTCTTTTCTACAATCGGGAAGTTTCGAGAAAAGCTTGAATGAGACAAATATTTGTCTTATTCCAAAAATTTATTGGCCAACAAGAATGATCGATTTTAGACCAATTAGCTTATGTAACATTAGTTATAAGTATTTCTAAGGTTCAGTGTCTGCGATTAAAATGAGTTCTGCCAAAGCTGGTTTCCCAAACACAGTCAGCGTTTGTTGATGGGCGGTTGATTCTAGATAACATTCTAATTGCTCAGGAGATGGTTCATGCCCTAAGGAAAAAAAATTCTGTGAAGGGGGAGTTCATGGCAATAAAGACAGATATGAGTAAAACAAATGATAGGGTCGAATGGAATTTCATACGATCATTATGTGGTGTATTTCTAGTGTAGAGTATTTAGTCTTAATTAATGAGGTTATGGGTGGAAGAATAGCTCCACTACATGGCTTACAACAAGGAGATCCTCTATCATTGTATCTTTTCATATTGTGCACATAAGTTCTAATTGCTAAATTGAATAAGACTGTGGAAAGACGTCTTATAACTGGTATACAAATTGCGCGTGAAAGCCCGACAGTCTCTCATTTGCCTTTTGCGGATGATACTTTATTTTTTTGTAAGGCTACTGACGCGGATGCCACACAAATACTTAATGTTATTACAGAGTACGAGATGGTCTTAGGGCAAAGAATGAATTTTGATAAATCCTCAATCCAATTTGGTAAGTCGGTAGGGCAGACTGCTATAACCGGAATCCAAGAAATTGTGGGTATTAGGAATTTGGGTGGCTTGAGGATGTATCTAGGCCTCCCAGAGAGTATTGGTGGGTCTAAAGCGAAAGTTTTCGCGTATGTGGCAGAAAACTTTGAAGCCCGAGTTGCTAATTGGTCAAGTCGGTTCCTGTCCAAGGTTGGAAAGGAAAGTGTAGTCTGCTATTGCAAATTTTTGGTGGGCAAATTCGGCTTCTTCTGGCGGTATACATTGGAAGAAATAAGAGGACTTGTGTAAAACAAAATTGAAAGGGGGACTGGGATTTAGGCTGTTAGAATTTTGGCGGTTACTAGAATTTCCTGATTCGCTTTTGGCCAAAGTAATGAAAGGAAAATATTATAAGGACAAAAGTCTATTAGATACATCAGCTACAACAAGGATCGTCCTATGGTTGGCGGAGTATTCTTTCTAGCATACCTTTGATTTCCAAAGGGCTCATTCGAAAGGGTTGGTGATGGGAAACTGATTAGAGTGTGGCAAGACCCCTGAATTCCGGATATTTATCCAAAACCAGCATATTGGTCGGATCTATACTTATTCCCGAAAATGATTGTTGATCAATTTATAGATCATCGCACGGGGACATGGAAGGAGATTTTAGTGCGACAATATTTTAATCCGAGAGATGTCCAGCTGATATTGGCTATTCGTCTTCTGCCAAGTCAACATTCAGACCATTGGGGTTATCATATGACGAAATCAGGGAGATTTTCGGTAAAATCGGGATACTCTCTAATGGGGGTAGAACCGTGAGCAGCTCAGCCTCAAATGGGGCCTTCGGCTGACATGTTCTTTGACAAAGTGTGGAAGTTAGACTGTCCTAATAAAATAAAGCAATTTTATCTGATGTTGTCAGGGTGCATAGCGGTCTATTATAATTGGTTAAACGAGGTCTTAGCAGGGATGCTAGATGCCCACGTTGTGGAGCAGAGACTGAGACAAGCTTTCATGTTATATTTGAGTGTCCCACCGGCACTCCAGGTCTGGGCTTTGTCCCTCATACCTTCACCTCCAGGTTTGTTCCCGGGAAGTTCTGTTTAGTACAACATAAATTATCTGTGTTGGAGAATTTTGAGGTAGACTGTGTCCGAGGTTTTCCCATGGATTATGTGGCAGATTTGGAAAGCCAGGAACGTGTTCTGTTTCTCGAACATGGATTTGGGATCCTCGTCTGGTTTTGGCAAGGGCGGTTTCCGATCATAAGGAGTGGTCTGCTGCCCGATTTGGTACCACGGTTCCGAGAGTCTATAGTAAGTCTTCGCTAGACTTTTCCAAGCCAGCATGGATCTACCCTACCATTGCCAATCAGACGTTCACAATGCTTTAGATGTTTTGTGGATTCTTCCTGGAATGCCACCGACCTTCAGACGGGGTTCAGTTGGATTTGTTTTCCAGATTCAGTGGAGGGGTTTTTTTCGGGAAGAGAGATAGGACATCAGTGTCTTTCGTCACTCTATGCAGAGGTGGAGGCAGTTCTGCGGGCCTTAGGTGTATTACTGGAGCGTCAGATTTCAGAGGTCAAGGTGTCCACAGACTGCGAGTCGGTGTGGTACATCTTTCTACGACCAGAGGAGTGGCCGACTTTTGTTACTTACCAGGAGGAGTACCGACGGTTGAGCTCTCGTTTTGCTGTATGGCATATTGTCTGTTATTCCTAGAAATCTGAATTATGCGGTAGATGCCTTTGCCAAATAATATAAATGGTTTACATCCTTCTGTTTTCGGATTGGACCTTATATATAAAGGAAACAAAAAAAAAAAGAGAGTTTTCCCGAGAAAATTTGCAATGTTCCCGGTCACAAGTCGCCGCCACTTCTCAATGTCCCTATATATGCTCCGTTCATCTTCTCCACACAATCACTCTTCCTATTTCTTTCTTCCTTCTTTCATTTCCTCCACCTTCTCTTCTTCATTCAAAGATAACCTTCAAGAAACTTCATCTCCTCCAATGGCTGCGTGTATCGACACGTGCCGAACTGGTAAACCCTATATTTCTCGCGATTCTTATCGTAGGTCTCACGATGATGAATCTGGCTTTCGTTACATGAATTACTTTCGTTCCGACTATTCAGATCGAACTTCGCGAGCTCCTTTCCATGGAACACAAACCAAAACCCTTCATACCCGTCCGATTGTGGAAGATCTTGAGCGAGACGCTGAAATCGATGATGTCTGGGTCAAAATTCGAGAAGAAGCTAAATCTGATATCCAGAGAGAGCCTATTGTTTCTGGCTATTATCACGCTTCGATTGTCTCTCAGCGATCGTTGGAAGCGGCGTTGGCGAATACCTTATCGGTTAAACTCAGCAATTTAAACCTTCCTAGCAACACGCTTTTCGATTTGTTCTCCGGTGTTCTTCAGGATAACCCTGAAATTGTTGAATCTGTGAAGCAAGATCTGTTAGCCGTGAAGGAAAGAGATCCAGCTTGTATAAGCTATGTCCATTGTTTCCTACACTTTAAGGGCTTCCTCGCTTGCCAAGCGCATCGAATTGCTCATGAGCTCTGGACACAAGACCGAAAAATTCTGGCTTTGTTGATTCAGAACAGAGTATCAGAAGCCTTTGCCGTTGATTTTCATCCTGGGGCTAAAATTGGAACTGGGATCTTGCTCGACCACGCTACCGCTATTGTGATCGGTGAGACGGCCGTTGTGGGGAACAACGTCTCGATTCTCCATAATGTAACGCTCGGAGGAACTGGGAAACAGTGCGGAGATAGGCACCCGAAGATCGGTGATGGAGTTTTGATTGGAGCAGGGACTTGTATTTTAGGGAATATCACGATTGGAGAAGGAGCCAAGATCGGTGCTGGCTCGGTGGTGCTCAAGGACGTGCCACCGCGTACTACGGCTGTGGGAAATCCTGCGAGATTGCTTGGTGGTAAAGATAATCCGAAAAAGCTCGACAAGGATCCTGGTCTGACTATGGACCAGACATCGCATATATCGGAGTGGTCAGATTATGTAATCTAAAAAAGTCTGTGTTTTTCTGTTAATGTTGTTGTTCATGGCTTCTCATAGTTCTCGGCTTCTCCTGTTATTGAAGCTGGTGAATATTATGATACTTTGATGCTGTTTCCATAATCAGATCATTTGTCTCTAAGATAGAGTGATAAAGATGGGATTTGAGGTAAAACTCGGAAACTAAACGCTGTTTAGTGGAGTTTCCTGTGGTTGGTTTCTGTTTAGCAGAGACTTAAGATATGTTAGTATGCAAGTGTTGATTAAACCATGATATGTGTGATCAGACTGTTGGAAATAAACCGAAGATTCATCACACTCTTGAGTATTGTTTTCACTACAGCTCTTTAGGAAATGACAACAAGACCTTTCAGGATCCAGGATCCTTCCGTAAGTGTCACCTGTTTCTGTGGAAAACTGTTGTAGAAAAAGCACTAACACAATTATCGCTGGGTCCTCCTTCATGTGTAAGGTCCTGTTCTCCTTAATTTCCTTCGGAGGAAATTGCTCTGTTATTTCATAGGAAATTTCACAAAAGTTCTCGTTTGTGAATAAAAGTTTTAGGAAAATATAATATATAGGAGACTTGTCTTCGAGATAATATAATTATTGACGGAGGTTTCTATATACTTTCCATCGTGACAGACGTGAACCACATTCTAGAATCCTTGCATAATGAAACAGACTACTGCAATGGACAACTCTATGGATTTTTTCCTCCTTGAGTCCGTCAATTTTCCAGTTTTCTCTATTTTCTTGAATCTGATATTGTTGCTTGTGATGTTTGGCACCTGTGTTTACAAGAAAGGGATGGCCTGTGACAATAGTGATGGTTTCACGAATGAGAGGTTTGATATGTCCAACGTACAATAAACTGGTTGTTATATGTTGTAGGACTTTGTCTGCCTTGAATTCTGTGTTGTTTGCTGTTAAGTTGCATTTACTTGCATGCAAATGGTTGGAGCCCCAGCGAACTGATGAATCTTTTAGATCTTCTGTTTGCAGCACTTTCTTGGGGTGCCATTTCTTTCTACCTGTGTGGTCTATTTATTCATTCGCACGATCAAAAATTTCCTCTTTTGCTGAAAGTCTGGTGGGTTGTTTATTTCATGTTTTCCTGCTACCATCTTTTAATAGACATTACTCTATACAAGAAGCAAGAATTGGTTTCAGTTCACTTTTTAATGTCTGATGTAGTGGCTGTTAGCGTGGGGTTGTTTCTATGCTATTCATGTTTTCAGAAGCAAGGAGAGGGTGAGAGGATCAACCCACTCGAAGAAGCCCTCTTAAATGGAGCTGAATCTAGTGCAACTACGAGTGTGCAGTTGGATAAGGCTGAAGGGGATGATGAGATTGTTACACCTTTTTCGGATGCTGGGTTTCTAAGCCATGTGAGTTTTTCTTGGATGGGCCCTTTGATTGCCTTAGGAAACGAGAAAATCATAGATAGCGAGGATGTTCCTCAAGTTGACAGTAGGGACCGAGCTGAGAAACTATTTTGGATATTTAGGAGTAAGCTTGAATGGGACAATTGCGAACGAAGGATCACTTCGTTTAAGCTTGTTAAGGCACTCTTCTTTTCAGCGTGGCAAGATATTGTCTTGTCAACTTTGTTTGCTTTTGTCTATACATTGTCTTGCTATGTTGCACCGTATCTCATGGATACTTTCGTTCAGTACCTGAACGGCCAAAGACAATATACAAACGAAGGCTTTGTTTTAGTGGCAACTTTTTTCGTTGCTAAGCTAGTCGAATGCCAAGCACGGAGGAATTGGTACTTCAGGCTGCAGAAAGCTGGGATTGGAATGAGATCAGTCTTGGTTTCAATGATCTATGAAAAGGGCTTGACCCTTCCTTCTCACTTGAAGAAAGGACACACTAGTGGCGAGATCATAAATCTCATGACTGTAGATGCTGAGAGAATCAGTGCTTTTAGTTGGTATATGCATGATCCATGGATCCTTGTCTTACAAATTAGTTTAGCCTTATTGATCTTATACAGAAGCCTTGGGGTAGGATCAATTGCAGCTTTTGCTGCAACTTTTTTAGTTATGCTGGGAAATATTCCCTTGGCAAAGTTGGAAGAGAAGTTTCAGGGTAATTTAATGGATGCCAAAGATAACAGGATGAAGAAAACATCGGAGGTCTTATTTAATATGAGGATTCTCAAACTTCAAGGATGGGAGATGAAGTTCCTGCATAAGATTATTGACCTTAGACGCATTGAAGCAGGCTGGCTTAAGAAGTTCGTGTATAACTCGGCGGCTATCAGCTCTGTTCTGTGGGCTGCACCTTCTTTTGTGTCCGCAACAGCTTTTGGCGCTTGTATGCTTCTGAAGATTCCTCTTGAATCAGGGAAGATAATAGCGGCTCTTGCAACTTTTCGAATTCTGCAAACTCCAATATATAAACTTCCTGATACGATCTCCATGATTGTTCAGACAAAGGTATCTCTTGATAGGATTGCTTCTTTTCTCTGTCTTGATGATTTGCAGCAAGATGGTGTGGAGAGACTTCCTAGGGGATGTTCAAAATTGGATGTGGAAGTCAGCAATGGTGCATTCTCTTGGGAGGATTCTTCTTCCATCCCTACGCTGAGAGACATAAGTTTCAAAATCCCTCATGGGATGAACGTTGCTATTTGTGGTACTGTTGGTTCGGGTAAATCAAGCTTACTCTCATCCATACTGGGTGAAGTTCCCAAAATATCAGGAGGTCTTAAGGTTTGTGGAAGAAAGGCTTACACTGCACAATCACCTTGGATCCAGAGCGGCAAGGTTGAAGAGAACATTCTGTTTGGTAAGCCAATGCAAAGAGTATGGTACGAAAGGGTGCTTGAAGCGTGTTCCTTGAATAAGGACTTGGAGGTACTTCCCTTCCGTGATCAGACAGTTATCGGGGAAAGAGGTATCAATCTAAGCGGAGGACAGAAGCAACGGATACAGATTGCGCGTGCTCTTTACCAAAACGCAGATATCTATCTTTTCGATGATCCTTTTAGTGCAGTAGATTCTCATACTGGATCACATCTCTTTAAGGTAAGAAAAGTTTTATTTTCTTTCTGGATATCTGCACTTGAAGTACACAGGATACTCTTACTCTCTGCTTTGTGCTCGTTAGTGACTTCTGATCTGTATCTGCTATGATCTCTCTCACATTTATCTCTGTAACAGGAAGTTTTGCTGGGGATTCTGAGAAACAAAACAGTCATATACGTCACTCATCAACTTGAATTCCTGCCTGAAGCTGATCTTATACTGGTTTGGGACTTGTTCGCTCTACCATCTTTTCAGTGCATTATCTTAGTACATATATACGATATCATATAATCATTTTGGCAGGTCATGAAAGATGGGAAGATCACACAAATGGGAAAGTACGATGATATCCTTGACTCAGGAACGGATTTCATGGAACTTGTAGGAGCTCACACTGATGCCTTAGCAGCAGCTGATTCATATAACATACGATCTGCTTCAGCACAATCAACTACAAGCAAAGAAAGCAAAGTTTCCAACGATGAAGAAAAAGAAGAGGAAGATTTGTCTAACCCAAGAGGACAACTAGTTCAAGAAGAAGAGAGAGAGAAAGGCGAAGTTGGGCTAACTGTATACCAAAAGTATATGGTTTTGGCGTATGGAGGTGCACTCGTGCCTATTATACTGGTTGTACAGATTCTCTTTCAGATTCTAAACATCGGGAGCAACTATTGGATGGCTTGGGTAACTCCTGTTTCTAAGGATGTAAAACCTTTAGTAAGTGGCTCTACATTGATTCTAGTCTATGTGGTTCTAGCCGCTGCGAGCTCCTTCTGCATACTTGTCAGAGCAATGCTGGCCGCAATGACTGGTTTCAAGATAGCTACTGAACTCTTCACTCAAATGCATCTCTGCGTTTTTCGAGGTCCCATGTCATTCTTTGATGTCACCCCCATTGGCCGAATTTTGAATAGAGTAAGAACTATCCATGCTTACTTACTAGATTTGTAACGGCAATATCACTAACTGATCCTGGAAACTCCTTTCCTGATCAATGTGATTGCAATCATATTTAGGCTTCTACAGACCAGAGTGCCGTGGATTTGAGATTACCAAGTCAATTTTCAAATCTTGCTATAACCACTGTAAACATTTTGGGGATTATTGGAGTGATGGGACAGGTTGCGTGGCAGGTCCTTATTGTCTTCATCCCCGTTATCGCTGCATGCACCTGGTATCGGGTAATTCTTCATAACAATGACAAATTTAAAATAGAGATTAGTATCACATTTGGGCCTGTAGCTCATATATTCATGATAAGATTATCAATGCGATCATCCATAAGCTCATACTAACTTCTTGATCTTCTCACCAAAGTCCAAAGTCTTGATTTTGATTTAACATACATATGCAGCAATATTACATATCTGCGGCTCGGGAACTCGCTAGATTATCTGGAATAAGCAGATCGCCTATTGTGCAGCACTTTTCTGAAACACTTTTCAGGTATAACAACCATCAGGAGCTTTGATCAAGAACCAAGATTCCGCACTGACATCATGAGACTTAACGATTGTTATTCTCGGCTGAGGTTCCATGCCATTTCTGCAATGGAGTGGCTCTGCTTCCGTCTTGATCTCTTATCCACAGTCGCATTTGCGCTTTTCACTTGTTATCTTAGTTTCTATGCCCGAAGGAGTTATTAATCCAAGTAAGTCACAACTAATTAGTGCTTTTGCTTTGGTTCATACTCACAACTAAAAATCTTCTGCGTCTTTCTTGGCATTCTGCTTCTTAAAGGTCTTGCAGGATTGGCGGTCACATATGCACTCAATCTAAATAGCCTGCAAGCAACTTTAATATGGACACTTTGCGATCTTGAAAACAAAATGATTTCTGTGGAGAGAATGCTTCAGTACATAAATATCCCCCAGTGAACCACCTCTTGTGATTGAATCAACTCAGCCTGAGAAATCATGGCCTTCTCGTGGAGAGATTACAATCTGTAATCTGAAGGTACGATATGGGCCACATTTGCCTATGGTTCTGCATGGGCTGACATGCACTTTTCCAGGAGGCCTGAAAACCGGGATTGTTGGAAGAACAGGATGTGGCAAATCCACTCTAATTCAAACCCCTTTTCAGGATTGTGGAACCTACAGCTGGAGAAATTAGAATTGACGGGATAAACATCTTGACTATTGGGCTGCATGACTTGCGTTCCAGACTAAGTATCATACCTCAAGAGCCAACCATGTTTGAAGGCCACGGTTCGTAGTAACTTGGACCCTCTTGAGGAATACACTGATGACCAAATTTGGGAGGTCCGTTGTCTCTTGTTTCTTTCTGTGTGTTCTGCTGATAACAAAAGAAAGGTTTCACACATTTTTTCTTGACCTCGTTTCAGGCACTCAACAAGTGTCAACTTGGGGATGAAGTAAGGAAAAAAGAACTAAAGCTAGACTCCGTTGGTTCGTATAAAACAACTGTCAAAAAGACTCACCTTGAATCTCGTAAACATATCTACTCAGCTAGTGATTGAAGCCTGAGCCTTTTGGCCCCTTTTGTATTTCAGTTAGCGAGAACGGACAGAACTGGAGTGTTGGTCAAAGACAGCTGGTGTGTTTGGGACGAGTCTTGCTCAAAAGAAGCAAAGTATTGGTTCTTGATGAAGCCACGGCTTCTGTAGATACCGCGACTGATAATATGGTCCAGGATACACTGAGACAACATTTCACTGATTGTACAGTGAATTACCATCGCACACAGAATATCCTCTGTTATAGACAGTGATATGGTCCTGCTCCCTAGACCAAGGTTGTGAACTCGTGTTGACACTTTCTATTGACTTTTTATTTAATTATCAGGAAGACTTTATATTAAAAATTTGTTATCTAAGTGCAGGCTTATCAAAGAACATGATTCACCCGGCGAGATTGCTTGAAGACAAGGCGTCGTCATTTTCAAAGCTTGTAGCAGAGTACACAGCAAGTTCGGAATCCAGATCTCAAAAGAAGTTAGAAAAAAAATACCCATGGAAACAATATAGTTTTGTTAAGTAATACTTTGCTTTGTCGTGAACTAATCTATCCTAGATTTGAAACTGTAATTTTTTTTAACTTTCTTTTGTCGCAAACTAGTTTTTAATAAATGCCCAAGTTGGTCTTAAGATTACAATAGTTCCATGATTATCGACATAAAAACAAACAACACCAAAAACAATAGGTCCAAGATTGGAGAAACCTAAAACACCACGTTTTCATCATACATTCTATAATGCCACATGTTCAGCAGAGATAGGCTCCAACAATCAAAATGTCATCTGCCGCCGAAAAAACGGATTTGCTACCAGAAACCACAGGCAAAGCTTCTTCTTCCATGAAAATATTTCAAGAAGTTTGTTGTCGGGAAAACTGTTTAGATATATAATCACTTGTAAGAAACTCAACCAAGAATTTTTATATATTATTGAATTAGAAGATCGCCTATTAGAGATACAAGGAATTCATCATCCATCAATATTTGTTGATGATGAGAAGAAAGGATCTTAGTTAACTTGCCGAGGCGATTTTATTGATCAGGTGATCGCCGGACATGAAGTCAGGAAAAAACATGTGGTTTTATAAACTGAACTTCATTAACATGAGAAAATGACTCGCGACTCACAACTACAATATTGATTTCTTATAGTACTTAACTCCACTACTTGACTAATTCAACATGAAACAAATTTAACAAAGAAAATAAATAAGAGCTGAATTTGTGGACAACTAATCTGAATCTAAGACAACTCTAACAAATCTCCTCCTTGCCTTAGATCTGTGTATGCCTAGTCATTCCCTTAAGTCTTCAAACCTTGATTTTGGTAATGCCTTTGTGAGTATGTCTGCCACTTGATCTGTTGTGCTGCAGTAAACTAATTTTATCTGTCCATTTTTCTGTTCTTCTCGTATATGGTAGAGCTTGATCTTGATGAAATGTTTGTTTTTCCATGAAATATTGAGTCATTTGAAATTGTTATTACTGGTTGATTGTCTACCAGAATTTCTGTTGGTCCTTCCTGCTCCATGTTGAGATCTATCAAGAGCTTCCTTATCCATATGGCTTGATTAATTGTTTCATTTGCATCAATGAACTCTGCTTCAGCTGTACTCTGAGCTACCACTTCTTGTTTTTTTGAACTCCAAGAAAACATTCCCGTGCCAAAGCTAAAACATAAACCTGTTGTGCTTTTCATGTCATCTTCTGAACCTGTCCAATCACTGTCAGAAAATCCAATGAACTTGAAATCTGAACAGTTTTCAAACCTCACACCATAGTTTCATTGTCCCTTTGATGTATCTGATCACTCTCTTATGCACCCTGAAAGTGTAATTCACTGCAGCAATGCATAAACTGTGATAGCAAGCTTACAGTGAACATAATGTCTGGTCTTGTTGATGTTAGATACATCAAGCATCCAATTAAGCTTCAA
This sequence comes from Lepidium sativum, assembly GCA_023374145.1. Taxonomy (NCBI): domain Eukaryota; kingdom Viridiplantae; phylum Streptophyta; class Magnoliopsida; order Brassicales; family Brassicaceae; genus Lepidium; species Lepidium sativum. Next base: position 18,744 of record JAKUCM010003500.1, read on the forward strand.
TACTCCCTTTCGTCAACCTTTGCAGTCCCATCCTCTTGGACAAACTTTTTCTTTTACATTCATCGGTGTATCCATACTTTTTGCGATTCTCCATCTAAAACTTCTTAAGTATTTCCGCAGCATACTTCTTCTGATGAATAAAAGATCCCAATCAGTGCTTTTGAGTGAACCTCCATTCCAAGAAAATAAAGTCATCAACCCCAAATTTATCATCTCAAATTCTGTAAGTATTTCAGCCTTAAAGTCTTCCACCACCTCTGCATTGCTTCCAATCACCAACAAATCATTAAAATAAATAGAAACGATTAGCATGTTACCGGTGATCTGTTTGACATAAAATGTTGCTTCACTTTGGGCTTCTCACAAAACCTGTTTGCTGAAAATACTCATCAATTCTGTTGTACCATACTCGTGGTGCTTGCTTTAAACCATAGTGTGCCTTTTTCAGCAAATAAACTTTCTCCTCCTTTCCCTCTGTTTTGAAGCCCTCTGGTTGCTCAACATATATCTCCTCTTCAAGCTGGACTGTTTAAGAATGTTGACTTGACATCTAAGTGGTGAACCTTCCACTTGTTTTGTGCAGCTAATGAGAGCAACATTCTGATTGTTTTTATCCTTGCCACAGGTGAAAAAAGTTTCTAAATAATCTACACCATAAATCTGATTGTACTCCTTAACCACCAATCTGACTTTGTAATTTGTTTATAGAACCATCTGCATTGTACTTGGTTCTATAAACCCATTTCACACCAATGATTTTCCTTCCTGCAGGTTTGTCCATCAGCTCCCAAGTTCCATTCTTTTCGATCATTTTCAGCTCCCCTATCATTGCTTCAATCCAACGTTGATTTGTCTTAGCCTCGTCGTAATCTGCCGGTTCAAGAATGGCCACATTGCAACGCTCATAGATGTCAGATAAAGAACGCATACCTCTAACTGGTGCATTATCAATGTTGTCATCATCAATTTGACTAAGTTCTGGCGCTATATTTTATGTCACTCCTTCCCAGCTCCATTATTTTTCTTCCATAAAATTCACGTCCCTACTTACC